>SRZU01000169.1:0-129420 GCA_013183765.1 Fusarium xylarioides
TTGCTTAGGTAAGCACACCAATCGAAAGCCCTGAATTTTCTCATTATTTTGGTATATATTTTGCCCTGATTAGTCATCTAGAACATAATATATTCCTTAGTTATATAATAAGACCTTTATATAATATTAAGTCTTAACAAAAATAAAAAGAAAGAAAGAAATATTATATTAACCCTATAACCTTATTTATAGATATTACTACTATAAGATATTAGATTTTATAATCCTAATAAATATACTATTTATAGTCTCTTTATATTAATAGACTTTAAAGTAATAATATATTTTTATATTTATACCTTTATAAATTACTTAAAATACCTTATTAATATTAAGGGAAATAATACTATTAAAGAGGTATAGATATAATACTTATAGAAATAAGTTATAATTTAATATAATTAAATCCCTTTTAATAATAATAAACTTATAATATAATATATAAGTATTAAATAGTTAATTTAAAAGTTAATTAAATAATTTAAATTACTATATATTAAGGTACTTACTTAAATAAAATAAGTATATCTTAGTATATATAATATTAAATAGAAATAGAGTATTTAAATATTTATATAATAACTTACTAAAAATACTAAAGCTTATAATATTAATTAATATAGCTAACTATAAGTAATATATTAAGCTTTTAATAGTATAATTTAAAGCCTTTTTATTAAACTAAATAATAACACTACTATTAATAACTTTATAAATAAGATTTATTTTAAAGAATTAGCTATAAAAAAGCTAGTAAGTAAATACTACTTTAAGATAGTAAAGTAAAATTAATAGCTAGATTAGTTTTTAATTTCTTTATATAGCTTTTAATTTCTATCCTACTCTCTAGCCTATATATAGAATTTACTAAATATATAAGTTAATAGTAAATATTAATATTAAAACTATAGTAATTATTATAGTTAATATAATACTAATTAGCTTCTATTTATGTTAATAGTATATTAATATTTAGCTAATCTTTATAATTATAAACTAATTATATACTATATAGTATAATTAATTCTACCTTTTATTACTACTAATACTAATATTATAACTTTAAGTCTTTAACTTTAGGCGCCTAAACCTATATAAAACTTAATACATTTTCCCTTTAATAAAACCCCGCAATTACCCCTCTCTTATCCTAGATTTCGCGGTATACTGTCTTCCTTATCTTCGCGCTCTTATTAAAGTCTTTATAGCAGCTTAACCTTCTTTAGTACCCTTTTAGCCTACCCTTAGATAGCCTTAAGCTACTTATTATATAAGCTACTTAATTAAATAGCTATAATAAAGTCACTTTTATTAATAGTTAAATCTATCTCTTTAGTAACTTCCCTTTAAGCTTATTAAGTTATCTTATCTTACTATTAAAAAAGCCTTTTTTAATTAACTTATAGTAAGGCTATATAACCTTAAAGATCTTATAATTAAAAGCTATTTACTTAATATAATTAGTATTATCTTTATACTACTAAGTTAATTTAATTTTTATAGCTATATTATATAAATTAATATAATTATTTTTATTAATAAATAAGTTAATTATAAGAATTACTTCTTAGTAGTATTTTATTTAATATACTTTATTATCTTAAGCTAGTTATAGGCTTCTTTAAATAGTAGGTATTATAATAGTATAGCTATAATATTATTAGTATCTATAATTAGAAGGCAGCCTTTGTTGAATTACTGTTAATACTACTGTTTGTTGCCTTGGCATCAGTTATCATTTTACGTGTTTATCATGATTAGAGTTGCTTGAGATGCTGCAGCCTAAAGGCAACCTTATTAATTAAGTTTATTGAGATTTCAGTCTAGCTAGAGACTTTATAGTTAATACTTTTATAGCTGTTATTAGAATACCTGGGTCCCATTTATTAGTCGTTGCTAGGTCAAGGCTATAAAAAAAAATAATTAGAAGGCAGATTAAATCACTTACTGTTAAAGCGTGTTAAATAATTAAACTGTAGTATGCTGCAGGGATTAATAGAGTAGTATTTAAAGTGAGTTATAAGAGGAAGATCTAGCCTAGCTAAAGAGTAAGTAAGGCTCTTTAGCTAGCTTAAATGCAGTTAGGTTTAAGTTATAATTAAGGCAGCTAACTTAATAATATTAACTTAATAAAGCTTTACTATCTAGAAGGTAAGTAATATTTAAATTATAAAAACTACTTTAATATTAGTAGTAAATATAACTATAATAAATTCTAGTAAAACTATAAAAACTATAATTAAAACCTAAATAGCTAGAACTTCTACTTATAGGCCTTATAAGTATAAAGATAAAATATAAACTTTAATCTATTTAAATAATTATTACTATTTATAAGCTAGATTAATAGTAATATATTAAATTAATATATAGTTATAGTAAACTTTATTAAAAAGTTAAAATATCTTTACAGTAATATATAAGATATAGCTAATAAAGTCTTATATAATAAGATAATATAATATAATACTTATTTTTAGTATATTATAATATAAAGCATTATATATTATACTAAAAAATATAATAATTTTAAAATTAAGTTTTAAGGTTATATAGCTACTACCTTAAACCTTATAATCTAATTAAATAAGTAGCCTTAATCTATAAGCATAAAAAAGATATTTCCCCTAGCCTGCTAAGGCTAAATGCCTTCTTTATTATTACCTAGTTAAGGTAATTATTACTAAGGCTTTAACTTAAATAGATTATCTTAAAATAGGCTAAGAACTCTAAAATCTATTATAAGATATACTACTATATAATTAATATTAATAATAGTTAACCTAGCTATAACTAACTAGATATAGCAGCTAATAGCTATATAACTAGTTCTTTAACTAATATTAATAATCTTAATATTAGTAATATTTTTAATTTATATACTTTTCTTTAGTATTAAAATATTATAAGTAAAGATTTACTATATATTAATAAATTATTATTAATATAGTAAGTTAATCTTATAATCTTTAATTATAAAGTAAGGCTTTATAATATACCTTTAAATATATATATTATTATATATATTATAAGCTAAATAAGAGCCTTAAAAGACCTAGCTAATTGCCTAAAGCAGGATTAAGACCTATTAATAGAGTAATAGGCCTTTATTACTAGAATTACATTAAGTAGCAGTAATAGCCTATACTAGGAGTAATTTATAGAGTTAAAATGCATAGTTATATTAGTTAAATTAATAGTATAAATATTATATTATAAGAATTAAGAGCTATTATAGTATAAAGGAGAGAAAATAAGAAGGAAAAGAAAAGGAAAAAGGTAAATTAGAAAATAAAAGTTTTAGTATTAAAGGAAAAACTATAAATATTAGTAAATTAAAGCTAGCTTAGTAGGTTAGTAATAGATTAAATTAAGTTATAAGGCAATGCAGTATAGTATAAGAAATATAAATTAAAGGTAAATATAGCTAATTAATACTTAGATAGTAAACTTTATATTTATAAAAGAAAATAATAATTATAATTAATATTAAAATAATAAATACTATTAAAGTAAGGAAATATATAGCTAGAAATAATACTTATAAAATAAGAATTAATATAAATAGCTAATACTTAATAACTAGTAATACTTATAAGAGCTTATTAGTAATACTATTAATACTTTAAATAAACATTAATAACTTAAACTAGTAAGTTACTTTAAGATTTCTTATTATAAATATTATAAATATTAAGTTTATTACTATAAATTACTTAAATATAAAATATAAAGTTTATAGATATTATAATAAAAGCTTTTATTTATATAATATACTATTTATATACTTAAGTAATAAATACTAACTATATTACTAACTTAAATTATTACTAGTAATCTTTATAATAAAATAAAATTTAATTAACTTAATATAAAGTAAAAACTTTAATATAAAATAAATAGCTAGCTATAATAGTATAGTAAAAGAATCTATTTATAATAAGAAATATATACTTATTAGCTATAAATAAATAAATAACTAAAGGTAAACTAAAAGGCTTAGTAAGCTATTATATCTTTTAACTTAATAATATACTATATATATTAATATAATATTAAGGATTAATATAATTTATTATACTAATATATTAATACTTTATATTAACTAATTTATAGAAAAAACCTTAAAACTAATTTTAAAGTTAGTAGTATTCTCTATAGATATATAAACTCTTAAACCTCTTTACTAGTAACTATAGCTATAGCTATACTGCTTTAATATTAATATATTAAATAATATTAAAATAAGCTTTAGTATTTACTTATATACTTACCTGAGAATTTAAATTTACTTTAATTTTAATAAACTTAAAGAAACTTATAATATTTATATAAATATAAAATGCTTTATAACTATAGTAAACTTTAATTGAATTACTAAATATTATCTAGAATTAGAAATATAAATAAAAGTAATACTAATAATAATATAAGAGATAAAATAGAATAAATATATAGTAAATAAATATATAATAATATAAATAAATCTAATTAGTATAACTCTAGCTAGAGAATAAGCTATTATAATATTTAAATATAAAGTATTACTTATTAAAAATTTAAAATTAAATATATTAATAAGTATTAATTACTTTATATTTAAAGAATTTAATATAAAACTCTTAATAGGCTTAATATATATTAGTAGCTATAATATTAATATATTAATAGTAGCCTTTTATAAGAAGGATTTTATTAAATTTAAAATTTAAACTCTTTATATATTTATAATAAGTTTTAAAGAGTTTTTTTACTTACTAATTAGATATAAAGTATTAGTAAAATAAGACTTTATCTTTAAACCTTATAATATTAATAGCTTTATAGTCTTTATACTTTTAGCTAATACTTTTATAAAATATATTTTTATATAAAATAAAACTATTACTTTAATTTATATATATAAGAATATTATTATAAGATATTTATATAATATAGCTTTAAATATATAAATATAAAAAGTTAATAATATATTATAAAATAAAGTAGCTAAGTGTTAATTAGCTGTATTTACCTTTAATTTATATTCCTTATACTATACTGCATTACCTTATAATCTAATTTAATCTATTACTAACCTACTAAGCTAGCTTTAATCTACTAATATTTACAGTTTTTCCCTTAATACTAAAACCTTTATTTCCTAATTTACCTTCTTTTCTCTTCTTTCCCCTTTACTTTCTCTCCTTTATGCTATAATAGCCCTTAATTCCTATAATATAATATTTATACTATTAATTTAACTAATATAATTATACATTTTAACTCTATAAACTACTTCTAGTATAGGCTGTTGCTACTGCCTAATGCGATTCTAGTGATAAAGGCCTATTGCTCTGTTAATAGGTCCTAATCCTGCTCTAGGCGATTGGCTAGGTCTTTTAAGGCCCTTATTTAGCTTGTAATATATATAATAATAGATGCATTTAGGGGTATATTATAGAGCCTTACTCTGCAATTAAAGATTGCAAGATTAACTTGCTATATTAGCAGTAATTTATTAATATATAGTAGGTCTTTACTTATAATATTTTAATGCTAAAAGAAGGCATATAAATTAGGGATATTACTAATATTAAGATTATTAATATTAGTTAGAAAACTAATTATATAGCTATTAGCTGCTATGTCTAGTTAGTTATAGCTAGGTTAGCTATTATTAATGTTAATTGTATAGTAGTGCATTTTATAATAGATTTTAGGGTTCTTAGCCTATTTTAAGATAGTCTATTTAGGTTAAAGCCTTAGTAATAATTGCCTTAACTAGGTAATAATAGAAAAGGCATTTAGCCTTAGTAGGCTAGGGGAAATATCTTTTTTATGCTTGTAGATTAAGGCTACTTATTTAGTTAGATTATAAGGTTTAAGGCAGCAGCTATATAACCTTAAGACTTGATTTTAAGGTTATTGTGTTTTTTAGTGTAGTGTATGATGCCTTGTATTATGATATGCTAAAAATAAGCATTATATTGTATTATCTCATTATATGAGACCTTATTGGCTATACCTTGCATATTGCTGCAGAGACATTTTGACTTTTTAATAAAATAAAGTAGTAATAATAGTAATAACTTTTAAATAATAAAATAAAAAATACATTTTATAAACTAATATTTTTTAATTTTAATTTATTAAATATAGAATTAGTATTATAATTTATAATAATCTTAATAATAATAATATATTAAAACTAGTAAATCTTATCTTTAAGTTTATTAATGTATTTTAAGATATAGGTTTTATATATATTTAAATAAATTTATACTAGTATAAATATATCTTAAGAAAATATAAAGTATACTTATTAAGGCTAGATAACTATAAGGTTATATGCTTAATAATAAGAAAACTAGTTTTAGTAAATAAAATAAAGTAAATAATAAAATAAGTTTTATTTATATTTTTAATCTTTATAGTCTAGTAAGGTAAAAGTAAGAAATAAAAAGGATATATAGTAGTTAATATCTAGCTATTAAATTAAATAATATTAAATAATATATACTTTATAAAATAGTAAAAGAATATTATAGTAAAGATAATAAATATAATATATATTATAATAATAAATATTATATTATTTTACTATTAATAGCTTATATATTTTAAATCTAAGTAAGCATTTACTATTATAACTTCTAATAGCTAATATAAGTTTAAAGTTTTAATTATAAGCTATAAAGGGTTAAGTGCCTATATATAGTAATAAATAAATATAATACTTAAACGTATAAATACTAATATATATTATAATAATATAATTATAGTATTAAAGGGAATTAATAAATATATTTAATAACTTTAAGAGGTATTAAGTAGACTATATAAATATAATATTTTAATTAGTTTAATAAAATTATTTATTAGCTTTCTATTAGTAATTATATTAAGAAAACTTATTAATACTTTTAATATATTAATACTAGTAAAGAAACTAAAAGTAAGATAAGGCTTAAAATTTCTTATAATATTTAAAGAAATTAAATAATTACTTAAATTTACTAAATTATTATAATATAATATTTCTTAATATACTATAATTATAGATTTACTATAATAATATAAGATTAATTTATAATATATAGTAAAGGCTTTTAAAGATAAAAAAGAAAAAAAAACTAATAAAAAACCTAGGCCTTAAAAAAGTATCTATTACTAGATAGCTAATACTACCCTTTTCCTTAAACTAACTATAGTAAAATTAATATTATTTAATAAAATAAAAATTATACTTATTTAATACTAACTCTTTAAATTCTTCTTTCTAGACTATATTCTTTTTATAGACTTTAATATATTAAGCTAAGATTTTAAAGTTATAATTTATTATATTAATAATAATATAATAAATAAGCTTAAAAGTAATAGTAAGATTATTAAATACTTAGTATAGATATTTATTTAACTTATTATATTTTTCTTTTATATACTCTTTAATATAAAAAAGAAATATTAGTTAATAGAACTAGAAATAGTAAGCTTCCTCTAGATACTATAAAAGATATTAAAATATATTAATATAACTAATAAGCTTCTAGCTATTATATTTATAGACTATAAAGTAATACTAAATATAATAAAATAATTAAATATTATAAATATTATAGCTTAAATAATTATAAATAAGAAGTTAATTAAAGCTATAAAATATATTAGTTACTTTAATATATATATTATTTATAAGCCTAGTAGAGATTATACTATACTAAATACATTAAGTAAGCTACTTAATAAATATAATTAAATATTAAAAGATACTTTAAAGAAACTTAATAATATATTAAATAACTAACTTAAGCTTTAAATTATAGCCTTAAAATAAGTAATTGCTATAACTTTAAAGAAGTAAAAGATTATAATATACTTCTCTTAAAATATAAAGTAATATTTATTAGTAAATATATTTCTTAATACTTAATTTAAATTATAATTAAGCTTAATAATATATATAGTATAAATATTACTTAAATTTAAATATAAGCTTTAATAAGAATATATTAATAATAATACTTAAAGAAAGATTTTTAATATTATTATATTAAATCTTAAACTTAATGCTAAGAATAAAGCTAATATACTCTTTAAACTATACAATAGCTTACTATAAAGAATAAACTTTAATATACTAGATAAACTATATATTCTTATAGTATATTAATAGAATATTTTTAACTTACTTTATAACTTAAACTATATAGAATATATAAAGTTATTTCTATTCTTTAATAACTATTATATTAATAGAAAATAAATAAAGTTTAAAGAATATATTAAAATATACTTATAATATAGATAATATAGTATATTAATATACTTACTATATAGAAATTTATAGCTAATTCTTTTACTTTTATACTTATATTATATAATTACTATTTTTTTTTTTTTTTTTTTAAGTTTACATATTAGCCTTAAAAGGTATCTAAGCATCTCTAAAGTCTATTATAATTTAAACATTACTTGCCTCCTAGGCATTAAAGCTTCATTAAGTTAATATCATTAAGTTAGCTGCTTCAATTACAGCCTGAACCTAACTGCACTCAAGCCAGCTAGAGAGCCTTACTTGCTCTTCAGCTGGGCCAGATCTTCCTCTTGCAACCCACTTCAAACACTACTCTGTCGATCCCTGCAGCATACCACAGTTCAATCATCCAACACGCAGTAAGTCATCCAACCCGCCTTCCATACCTTCTGATCGCAGACGCTAACAACATCACAGCTACACCGTCACGATGCCTGTCCGAAGAAGCCTACAACCAGCCTAAGATAACAGGGCATATTAGACAAGATGCCACCAAGAAGTAATCCCTATGATCAACCTATTCATCAACAGAGACGATCACGCTGACCTGCGTGATATGGCCATGGAAATCGGATTGACCTAGCAGCGCAAGGACAATGCCAGCTGCATCAAGCAGGCGGCCTTTAGTTGCAAGGTCCTTAAGGTCACATAGCCTCACTACAGGTTAATCAAGAGAGGCTTCCTTGACAGCGAGATAAGGCAACTTAATGAGCTTGAAGGGAAGTTGCTCAGAGGAACAGATCTAACTATCAATAAAAGTGACTTCATCATGGCTATTTAACTGGGCAGCTTATATAACGAGTGGTTCAAGGCCATCCAGGACTAGGTCCGGCGAGTACTGAAGAAGACCGAACCGCAGCTGCTATAACGCGAAATGGATGAGAGAGGGGTAATCGCGGGGTTTCGGAGGGAAAATGTATTGAGTTTTGTATAGGTTCAGGAGCCTAAAGTCAAAGACTGTCAGCGTTGGCGGCAATGGAGGGCAGAATTGATCACGCTATACAGCACGTGACCAGTCTATAATCATAAAGACTAGCTAAATATCAGTGTACCATTAGTATAAACAGGGGATATAATTACTATAAACTTTATAATAGTACTACTAACTTTAAATTAAGGAAATAATACTGCTTTTATTATTATAGATAAATTCTTTAAAGAAATAATAATTATATTAATAATTAAGAATATTACTGCTAAAGATATAGTAAAACTCCTTTAAGATATATTATTTTTATAAAACTAGAGAATTTTAAAAATTATCTTAATAAATAAAGATTTAAAATTTATAGTAATAATATAGTAAAAGATATAAAAACTAATAGAAATAAAATTGCTATATATTATAGTATATTATCTCTAGATAAATAGATAATTTAAATATATAATTTAATAGCTAAAATTAATACTATATATAGCTATTAATATACTATACTTACTAGTAAAGTGAAAATAAGCCTTACTAGTAATTTAATTTAAGTTTAATAATACTAGATTTAATACTATAAAATAATTACTTAATAAGCTTATTAAAGGGTTTATACTTAATAATATTACTCTAGCTATAGTAGGGAATATTTTTATACTACTAGGTTTACTTATAATAAAACTAAAAGCTTATAATACTATAGCTATTACTGCTATCTCTATAAAATACTATTATAATAAATACTATAAACTAGTTTTCTTTTAAGCTAAAGATAAAATTTACTTATAATTATATTAAAGATATACTATTAACTTTTTTATTAAATATAAAGTATTATAATAATTTATAAGACTTTTTATTATTATTAAATATATTAAGAAATTTATATATAGATTTAATATATTAAAATATTAAAGAATATATTTAATTATATTAATAAATTAATTAAAGATAATAAGAAATAACTCTTAAAAGAGAAATATTAATAACCTAATAGGAAAAGTAATTATAGATAGAAAACTAAAAAGAATTTTTTAATAGTATATTACTAATAAGAAGAATAAAATAGTTATTTAATACTTAGTAAAATACTATAGCCTAGAATTAGAAATAAACTATTAGCTAATATTAATAAAGCTAGGTAATAATATAATAATATTAATAATAAATTAATATAAAGTAAGGTATTTATAAACTATTAAAAAAGCTAAAGTTAATATTATAAAAAAGGAAAAAAATAAAAACTTAAAAGAAAAATAATATATTTTTACTTAATTTATAAATACTTAAAAATCTCTATATATATTTAATATTTATATATTAATACTAAGTATTTTATAAATCTTTTCTTTATTATATTAAAAAAATGTATTACCTTTTAATAGTATATAATATCTATAACCTTTTCTTTAACTCTAAATTAAGTAATTTTACTTAATCTTTATATAACTTTAATAATTATATAAAGTATATAATCTTTATATAATAATATAAAATATATTACTTTTAATAATAATATATATATAAAGATATAATAAAAGTATAATAAATATAATACTATTAAGATAATAGGCTTATAGCTTAATAGCCTGCTAGTATTATAGCCTTTTGCTAGGAAACTGACTATTAATACTATTAAACTGCTTTTTAAGAAAGTAATATAAAAGCTTTAAAAATAATAAAAGAAAAAGAAATAAGATAATATTAACTTAAATAAAATATATAATAGTAATAACTTTATAAGATAGCTAGTAAATACTAATAATTAAAATAAAAAGGTTAAGCTTAATAGCTTATATAATATAGTATAAAGGCTTAAAAGCTTAATAGGTAATATTAACTTAATTAAGATTAATTTTAGTATAAAATAACTTATTAGCTTTTACTAAATGCATTTTAAAAAGAAGTATATAGTATATATTTTTAAAAAACTCTTAAAAACTAGAATTAGTATCTTTCTACTTCTTAAAGATAAAAAAAGAAAATAATATATAGTTTATATAGATTATTAAACTTAAAAATTAAATTATACTTAATAAATAATTATTTAATAAAAAATATAGCTTTATTAAATGCTACTAAAAAGAAAATAAAAATACTAACTTATATAAAGGTATTTTCTTAAAGTAAATACTAATACTTATTAATACCTTATATTTAATTAATATAAAGAAATACTTTAATTGTTGTATAAAGCGTAGATTAGTTACAATGAGCATTCTAGCATTGATTGAAAGAGCCTTGTTTTCTTCAATTGAAGGTGGCGGTTGGTTTGACCTTATTAAGCTATGGAAATTGCGCAGTAGGTTTAATCTAACTAATTAGAGAGCATTTTGCTATTTATAGCTTAATATACCCCCTATTTAACTGCATATTATTTATGCAGTTAAATAAGTCTTAAATAGCTTTAATTTTACTTAATGCACTTTTATAATAGAAAAGAAATAGATAGATAATAGGAAATTATAATAGCATTATATTATTATTACCTTAAGTATATACTTTCTTAATCTTATAAATGTAAGTATAATAGATATAATAAATTATAATAGAGAAGCACTATATAGCCTTTAGGTCTTTGCTTTTTTAGCTATAAAAGCCTTCCTTTTATCCCTTTATAATCTCTTCTTCTTTTTCCTTCTTTAAGCTTTATAATTTTTATTATAGTATATAATTATCTTACTAGCCCTTTACCTTAAAGCATCTATCCCTTTAATAGTATTCTCTTTATTCTACTTATATACTAATAATTTAATATAGCTTTTTACTCTTAATAACCCTGCTATTTATAAAGAATACAATAATTGCCTTTAGGCTACTATTTTTCATGCTAGTTGCCCTATATGTAACTGCTCTGCTTTGCCGCTTTATGCCCCTTATTTAAGCGCTGCAACTTATACCTATAAGCCCTCTATTAATCTCTCTACTGCGCCTAATACCTAGCCTTTCTGCCTGCCTCTTAGTAGGTTATTTTAATCTTACTATAGCTATTCCCCTAGTAGTATATATTTATATAAGTAACTTAATGCTTATTAGGTTATATATAAGTCTAGTGCTTATTTTCCTTCTTTAAAAGGTAAAGCTATTATTATAAGTTTTACTTCTATCTTTTATTTATTATATATACTAATTAGAGGTAATATAGCTTAAATCTAAACTTAAAGATAATATCTTTAAGCTTAATTATACTCTAATTAAGGTTAAAAGCTTTACTAGTATTATAATACCTTATAATAGTAAGGTTAAGCTTCCTTTTAATAATAATACTATATCTAAGATCTCTTACCTTGCTAAGAAGAAGAATTCCTTTGCTATAGTTACTTTAATAAAAACCCCTAAGACTTTTAAGACTTTATATGCTTTAAAGTGTAAGCTTAAGTTTCCTAAAGGCAAAGAGTATATATTCCTATATATATAGTGCTTTAAAGGTATTTTATTAGATAAGAGTCTATTATCTTATTATACTATAAAGAATAAGCTTAACTTAAAGTGCTATTATTATTACTCTTATAGTAGTTATAAGGGTTATACTAGCCTATAAGTACTTTTATATTTCTTTTTAAGTATATTACTAACTTATTTAATCTTTATTATTTACTTCCTTTAGCTATTACTCTTTATAATATAATTACTAATAGCATTTATTTTATAAGTTATTTATTTTTCTTTATCTATTTACTTTAAGTTAATTATTTATATAAGAGATTACCTATACTAAGACTTATACTTTAGTTATATTTAAGCTCTTTAAGGCTTACCTTACTCTTTTTACTATTTCTAACTATTATATTCTTTCTTCTTAGGTCTTTAAGATTTCTTATCTTAATCTAGGTATACTTACTTCTAATAAGAGAAGCTTTTCTAGTATAATAGATCTTAAGGCTTTTAATATAATTTATAATAGCTTAGTAAGACTTAGTAATATTATTTCTATTAATAATAATAATAAAGTTAAAGATAAAAATAAAGATATTAGTAATAATACTATTATTTAAGCTTTTTAGAACTATTTATTATACTTAAATAGAAGTATTTTAGCTATAAGAGATACTCTAGGCTCTTTACTCTTATTACTAGCTAATTAAATAATTAAACTTTACTTTATTAAGACTTTTAACTATTTAAACTGCATAAGATTAAATAATACTTTAAAGTATTTAAATTACTACTATAATAAAGCTTTAATTAATCTATCTACTAGTATCTTTACTATAGGTAAGTAGGTAACTTAAAAGCTTCCTTTACTTTCTTCTTATTATAGCTATATATTCTAGATTTCTATATAGTGTAGTTAAATATTAATCTTAATACTTAGCTTTATAATAAGATATATTATCTATTAATTATTATAGTAAATAGTATATAGCTTTATTAAGTAAAAGTGCAATTTATTAAAAAAGTGCTATAGACTTATTGCTTTAGCTATAGTATGCTTTAATGTAATTAATTCTACTTCTATTATAGAAGTTAAAACTATACTTTAATATGTTACTTTTTACATTATAGTGCTACTAAAGAGAATAATAAGATATCTTTATAATAATCTTTTTATTTCCTTATTATTTATAAATAAAGCATTTAATGCTATATAAAGTGCTTAAGTTTTATTATAATTACCTTTATAAGTAATTATAAAATTATAAGTAATATAAAGATATTAAAGAGCTTAGTCTATAGACTTATAGTACTTTTTACTTAGATTTATAAGGTATTTAGAAAGCTAAGATATTATAAAAGTAATATCTAGCCTTACTATTACTATAGTATATAGTAAAGATTTAACCTTTTCTTAATATAACTTAATATAAGCTAGAGATACTTAGTTCTCTCTCTTAAAAAGCTTAGCAATAAGAATAGAAATAGTAAAGAACTAGTTATACTTATTAAGGTTATATTTAACTGTATATTTCTCTAGATATAAGTTATAATAGAGGTAGATTTTCTTATTTAGCCTATCTCTAATAATTCTAATTCCTAAGAACTACTTAGCTTCCCCTTTATCTTAAAGCTTATATATCTCTTTTAGTGCTTTAATAATCTTATTTATAGCTTCTTTTTGCTTATAGTAATATAAAATAAAAATATTATCTATAAAGAATACTACTAATATATTTTACATTTTTATATAAAATAAGTACTCCTTTTCCTTACTAGGTTTTAAATTAAGGCATTTTAAAGTACTTAAGAATTCCTTAAACTATAAGATAGATAAGTCTCTTAGTCTATATAGTACTCTTTCTAGCTCTATAAGCTTTCTAGCTTATTTAAAGCCTTATAGGAAGTAGCATATAACTAGAAGTTTATTTTTATTATATATTGCATTAATAAATGCATTTACTATATCTAGTTAGTAGATTTTAAGATTATACTTAGCTACTAGAGTAATTATAATATAGAATAAATATACTATAAGAGTTACTGTATATATACTTTAGATTATATTTTCTAGTTATAGATCTCTATATATATAAATTTACACTTTATATTTATTTAAGTTTTTATTCTAGTTAAATTTATATATAAATACCTATTTTATAAGTATAAGCTTAATCTATATATCTTACTATAATATTACTATTTAAGTCTTAAAGTCTATAAGCTTCTTTACTTTAGTATACATTGCTATAAGGAATAGCTCTTTAAATGCATAAGTCTCTAGCTCTTTTTATATTTTTAAAGGTAAAAGGAATACATTCTAGTAAATCTTTATAGGCTTTAAGGTTTTATATATTTACTTAAGCTTTAAAGGATTAAGCTTTAAGTCTAACTTTATTATACTTCTCCTATTAGCTTTTTTAGCCTTTTTAATTATACTAAGGAAAGTAGTAAAAGCTATAAGGATGCTTCTAGGATATAGTAGCTTTTCTTTATAGTAATTAGTTAAGAAGAAAGCTGCTTTATTATTCTATTTATACTTTTATATCTTCTTTTGTATTTTTAAGTCCTATTTTATGCTCTTTCTATCTTGCTTAATATCTTATTATTAAGTATTATATCTTAATAATTCTCCTAGAGGTAGTTATTTCCCTTTAGGGCATTCTTAGCTCCTTTTTAGTTATACTTCTTAATTTGCTAAGAGCTCTAGCTATATTATTGCCTATATCTCTGCTTCTAGTAAAGTGTTAGTTAGTATCTTAACTAGTATTATAATATGCATTTTAGGTCCTAGTAGAGCTAAAGTCCTTATCTTATCCTATATTATAAAGTATATTTAATATCCTAGTAAAGCTAAAATCCTTATTTCAGTTTAATCTAGTATCCTAGATAGCATCCTGCTTGCTTATAAAGCTTTATCTAGTATCTTATTCTATATTTAAAGCTATATCTTAAAGGTAAGTAAAGTACTCTGCTTTTATCCTTTAAGCTTTATAGCATCTTTAGCCTTTATTCTGCCCTTATCTAGAGTTCTAGAGCATTTAGAAGTTATTTCTATTTATTTATTTAATATATACTTACTATCTAATAGCACTTTTCTTACTTTTTAAAAGTATTATATTTATATTCTTTAACTTTCTATTAAGCTTCTAGAGATATTTCTAGTAGCACTTTATTATTCTTAAGGTATAATACTCTTTATTAGTAAGCTTTTATTTATACTAGTAGAGCTTTAAAGCTTTTAATTTGCTATATTATCTTTTACTTTAAGAGGGGTTTTTCTTCCTTATATTATTATATTAAGGCTTAAAGGAGTTTAAGCTATACTACTACCTTCTAGGTATATATCTAGTTTTAAGGTTACTTTTAGCATTTTAAGTCTAGTTAGTTAAAGTCTAATTAAATCTTTTACTATGCCTTAAGTATTCTTTATACTTTTTAATTATTATAAAATACTTATAGGCATAGTATTTACCTTTAAGCTTAATTTAACTAGTTATTTAACTAGTATATTTACTTAAGAAGCTCTTTTTATTTTAGTTTTATTTAAATAAGATTAATCTTTATAGACTACTTAGTTATTTAGCTTAATAATAAGCTCTTTTAATTAAGGCTTAGTATATTTATTATAAAAGATAGATTTATTAAATTATATATTTTATATTATTACTACTCTCTTAAGGTAAAGGATTTAGATATAATATATATTACTTATAATATAGCTAATTAAGTATTTAATATATACTTTTAGCTTAATCTTTATATTTTTCTGTTCTTTTCTTTCTTCTTTCTCTCTTCTTAGGAGGTATATATAATAACTATATATAAGCAGTAAACTTATACTTAATTTAAGATTTGCATTTTCTTTTTTTATTTATAATAATATATAGTATTTAAACTATTCTTTAAGTACTTTAATTAGTAATTTCTATTTAAGTCTATATAATAGGCTAATATTAAGCAGATAAGATGCTATTTTAGTACTTTTAGGCTAGAGCTCCCCTAGCAGGTTAGCCCTATAAAGCATTAAAATGGATTTTATAGTAATTTGCTTGCTGCTTTATTTAGCAGCTTTGTTTACTTTATAAGTATCTAGTAATATAAGCTTTAGCTTAATGCTTTAAAAATTTACTTAGTATTAGAATTAAGTTAGCCCCTTAATTGCAATTATAGTATACTTATTATCTTAGTAGATTATATAGATTATTACTTTAAATTAATATTATACTTAGCATTTAAAGTAAAATAAAGTATTAAATACTATATTATACTACTTTATATATAAAGTATTAAATACTATATTATACTACTTTATATATAAAGCTTAAGTAAATATCTATTTATTATATTTATTCTTAATAACTAGTAGCTATTTTAATCTATTATAGCCTTTTATATAATCTTAAAGATTTTAATATATATACTAAAAAAGTCTTAAAATACTTCTTTTTAACTTTCTTCTTAAGATAACCTAAGTAGTATGCATTTTAGTATAGATCTTATACTTAATCCTTAGAATTCCCTTAATCTTAATATTTTATATATATAATATAGCCTTTTTAAGTATATCCTTTAATAAATATTTAAATCTTAAATACTATATTATTACTATATCTTCTTTTAAGTTAAGTTAATCTTATAAAGATCTTTAAGAAAGCATTCTTCTCTTACTAGAAATACTTATTATAATCTCTACTTAACTTATTAGTATTATATTATATAATAATATTAATAGAGCTTTAAGATAGATATTAAGCTACTTATATTTAAGGAAAATAAAATTATTTATAAGCTAAAGCTTATAAATAATAATATTTTTATTTATTAATTTATAGTATATAGTATAGTCTTCTTTATATATTTAAAGTCTTAAATTGCATATATAAGTAAAAGAGATAATATTAATATAAAATCCTTTAATTATATAGATATTATTAATTATTAAGTCTCTTTTATTAAGTATTCCCTTAAAAGTATACTTTTCTTTACTAATAATCCTATTAAAGGTTATACCTAATTCTATAATTTAATTTATAGCTTTAAAAGTTTCTAGGTTAAGATAAGCTTTATTATTAACTAAATGTATAGATACTTCTAAATCTTAAATTATACTTTTTAAGAGTAGGTAGGTAAAGGCCTTAAAGGCTAAGAAGATATATAGCAGTTCTTCCTTATACTATGCATTTAGATTAAGAAGAGTATTAGTATAGAAGTTATTAGAAACTTTAAGCATTATATTAGCTTAGAAATTACTTAAGATATTACTATTATTATCTTTAGTACTTTAATTATTACTACTAAGCTTAATACCTTTCTTTACTAATTGCTTTTTAAGTTCCTTTTACTTTAGCTTTATAACCTCTTTATAGATAATTATATAGTACTCTTTACCTAGATAGCACTTTTACTTTAAGTATCTTTTACTAGAAAGTATATATATAACTGTTTTACACTTTATAGGCTTTTACTTATACTTTAAGGAATTATTTTAAGTTTAATATAAGTAGTTATAGCCTTTACTTATATTAGTAGATTATATATTCTAAGTAGTAAATATAATGCCCTTCTTCTTAAATAGGTTATTTCTTATAATTGCTTAAAACTTATCTATTACCTTAAGGAGCTTTACTTAAGTTGCCTTCTTATTATATTCTAGCTATTAGGAGACCTTACTTGCTTTAATATTAGGGTTTTACCTTTTAATCTCTATAATAAGCTTAAATTAGGTTAAAAGCCCTTTAAATACATTAATTATATACTTATTAAGCTTATTTTAAGCTTATAATAGTTTAAAATAGTCTTTAACTGCTTAAAGGAAATCTATTATAGCTATATCTCCCTTAATCTCATTTAAATTATAAGTAATAGCCTATTTATAAAAGCTATTTTAATGCTTATACTATACTATAGGCTTTATACTTATATATTTTACTTATCTAAGTACTAGGTAGTACTCCCTTTAAAGTATACTAAGAACTTATATATTACTTAAGGTATATTACTTCTTAATACCTTAAATAAGCTTTCTTAGAAGTATATATTTATTTTTATATTCTAAGTTAACTTCTTGCTAGATACAATTAAAGGTAAGACTCTTTATTATCTTACTAATTTACTTTCTTAAAGCTTTTTCTTTAGTAAGATGCTTTTTATAGATATAAATATTATAATTATATAAAGTATTTATAATATTATAAAACTGCAATTATATTAATATTAACTCTTAACTAAGTATTAAGTTATTATTAATATGCTTAATCTTATATTCTTTTTAAATGCATTTAACTAGGTAAATAAGATAGTTATTATTACTTTCTATAATACTTAAGTTAATGTATTTCTAAATCTTAAGTAATATAGTATATACTTAAAGCTTTACTAGCTATTTAATCTAGTTTTTAATACTCTATAAGCATATAATATATATATTAAGCCTTCTAATAGCATTAAGTTTAATTACTTATAATATTATAGCATTTAGTCTTATATATAAATATTAGTAATATATTAAATCTTAGTATAGTATACTTATTTAAAGGGTTAAAGGATTTTTATATAGTAAAGTTATATATAAGGGTTTAAGGTTTATATTTTAAAGATTTAAAGAATTAGAATTTAAAAAGAATTAAGAAATTACTAAAATGCTATTAGTTATGCAGTAGAAGTTACTAGGAATTGCTTTCTATTTAGGCTTATAACTGTTATATAAAGCGTAGATTAGTTATAATAAGCATTCTAGCATTAATTAAAAGAGCTTTATTTTCTTTAATTAAAGGTAGCAGTCGGTTTAACCTTATTAAGCTACAGAAATCGCGCAGTGAGTTCAATCTAACCAATCAGAGAGCGTTTTGCTGTTTACAGCTTAACATTAATTTTATATTTAAGGAATTAAACCTTAAAGACTTTCTAGTTAGTAATAATTAGCTATTTTATATTATAGCTATAAAAGTATAATTAAAATAAGTATATAAACTTAATAATAAAAATATATAGTATTAAGTTAAAAATACTAAAGATTTATTATAAAAAGATAGTATATATATATTTAATAATAGTAAGTTTATAAAGAGAAACTACTATTAAGTTAGTTTTATATTAGTAAAAATTATATATAGTAAGGATATTATTAAAGGCTTATAGGCACTCTAGAAGTAGTAGAAGAGATACTTAAATATAAACTTAACTAAATATCTCTCTAATAATAATAGCCTAGTACTAAAGTATATAAAGCTAATTAAAAGAATTTAAAAAGAGAAAAGTAAACCTAATAATAATAAGGGAAATAATAATAAATATAAGACTTTTATTAAGCTAAATAATAAGAAGCTTATAATAAAAAGAAGTAAAATAAATAATAATAAACTTATTTACTTTAAGGATAATCTTACTAATATATTAAGAGAAAATAATAATAATAATAAATAGCAGTTTTAATAAGTACTTTTAAATAAAATAAATAAACTTATATAAATATAAAGTAAAGTTATAGATAGTAATAATAAACTTACTACTACTAATAATAACTTATAATAAGTTATAATTAGTAACTAAATAAATATAAATATAAGATATATAAATATAGTAATTAATAATCTCTAATACTTTAACTATACTTTAAATAACTACTAGTAAAATATTTATATATAAAAGAACTTCTTATAAAATAACTTTATTTTTTATTAAGAAAATATATAGTTTCCTATAATAGCTAATTAAGCTAGTAAATTAATAAATAATATAAGATATTTTATAGCTTTAACCCAGTAACGACTAATAAATGGGACCTGGGTATTCTAATAAGCTACAGAAGTATTAATAATAAAGTCTCTAGCTAGACTAAAGTCTTAATAAACTTAATTAATAAGGTTACCTTTAGGCTGCAGCATCTCAAGCAACTCTAATTATAATAAACACATTGCCTGACCAGCTGAAGAGCTTTAAAAAGCCCGACTGACAGGGTCTGCGATAATATAAGATATAATACTTAAATAAATATACTATTTAGAGAATTTAATAATAATAAAGAAGATAATAATAGTATATATAAGAAAGCTATTTAGAGATAATAGATTTAAATAGTATAAAGAAAGAAATTATTAAAATAATTAATAAAGGTATATTAATAGGTTAAATAGAGTTAATATAATTTTAAAATAGAATAAAATACTTAAGGCATTAGGCTATAGAGTTTAAAGGAATTAAATTAAAATAGAAATAATTATATATAATATAATAGCTAGATAATAAGGATATTAATAGGAGTTAATAGTAGATATTAAAACTATATTATGTGCCTTTAATGCATAAATAATGCCCTTAGGCTTTACCTAGCTAGGCAATTAACTTATCCTTAATACACTTATAACACTAAGATAGACTAAGATAAGATCTTCTAAGATAAGCCTAAGATGAGATAAAACCTTAAGATGAGTCTAAGATGAGATCTCTTAAGATAAGCTTAAGATATGGCTAAGAGACTCGACGCGCTTACTATAGTTAATCAATTAAGAACGAAATAAGTAACTACTACCATCAATCGCTCTTTATACATACACTCCACCTATACATAATTTGCAACAATTGAAGACTTACTAAAGCAATTTAACATCCCAAGTCTCATAAAAAGAAAACTCCGCCTGAGCGTGCAATGAAGACTGATGAGCCCTCTGCCCAAGTCATCTCTCAATCCCAAAACCCCTTGCCGCCGCAGGTATTACCAATATTAACCCTTGACGGCTCTGAAGTATTGACCTCATCCACGTGATTGACTGTACTAACCCGAATCCCTTGTGAATTTGAGAATGACCCTGTCACAAATGAGTTGCCGATACTGACACTATCTGGTCCAGTGATCTTCCCAGCAGTGTTTTTGCCAGCATTTCCAGAATGTTATTCCTTGACACATAAGATAACAAAAGGTCTGAACCATTAGCGATATCGTCAATCAATTGTAACTCCTGCTCGTCATTTACTTCCTTCATCTTCATCCCGACTAATGGACTTGTGACCTGTAGGGGTGCGAAACGAAACCGTCGGCCATGGCTGATGACGATCGATGCTCCCCATCTTGCTAGTCGGCATTTGGCGACGTCGACCCCGAGTTGATAGCGGGAGGAGTCTCATCCGAAATGCCTGGCAATTTGGACGTAGTCGAAACAATTAAGGCGAGTATTGAATAGGCCGGCAATGCATGCCGACGGTTCTAAATATATCAGCCATGGATACTTATACAAGTCACGGTTATCAATTGATGGTATTGGCCACTTGCTAAGTTCTGTTCACCTCGAAGTTGTTGGTTGTTGGTTCTGAGCGGGGCATCCTCAAACACGCAGATCACTGGCAGACACCTCTAACCCTTTGATGCGATTGGATACATCATTGTTTCCCCTTCCTACCCCTCTTTCAACCCTAACGTGAAATTTCATTTCTCACTCTCGCTGTTCGATTCAGTCCGTGAGTGACAATGGCATTTAGATCACCGATCTCACAATGGACAATCCAACTTCCAGGACTGTCCAGCCTCTGAATTCATCTGGCTCTTACAGAGTACTCGCGCACCATCATCGCTCGACCGACCCTCATGATGAGAAAGCCGGGATCGACCAGACCATTGGCGGTTTGTTGCAGGATTCGTGTGTGTGGATCCCTGAAAGCCCTGAGTTCATTACTTGGCGCGACGAAAGCGAGGCTGTCGCTTTGTGGATCAGAGGAGACCCTGGCAAAGGGATGATAATGCTATTATACGGTCTCATCATCCAGCAGCAACTTTTCACGAGTCTCGATGACGTGCAGAACAGCAAAAAAATAGTCTGTTTCTTCTGTCAAGCTACAAATCCTGGCCTGGTCAACTAAACAGCAATCTTGAAAGGTCTTATCTGCATGCTGTTCATGGAACACCCAATCATCGTATCTCAGCTATACGATAAGCATGCCAAAGACTACAATCTTGGGTCACTCCCAATCGCAGTTGCAACTACTCAATCTTCAGAAATTAAATATATTGGTATAGTGCTATTTAGAATCGTCGTTATCGGATCGGTGTGGCGAGTTCCTCAATAGAGTCTTGCGACCCCACGGACGAGGCGCCGTTTTCCAACGTATGCATCTCCATATCCACAGTGACATGAATCCGTCGCTTAGATGAATCATCATCAAGTCGCTCCCATTCGCCACCTGTAGAAATACCACCGGTCGTCGGGATTCTTGGCTTGCGGCTTGTTGTCCCTACCTTGGTGGTGGCTCCAAGTGAACTGCCTTTGCCATATGGCGTGGTCCCGGACGAATGACCGTGTGAAGAGTCGAAATTGACCCAGCGTTTGAGTAGCTTTCGTAATGGCGGCAAACACCCAGCGACGATACCAATCCCCGTTTCGAATAAACACCATAAGGCAATGTTGCAGACTCGGTCTGTAATCTGTGTTAGTTGGATACTTCGAGGAGGGAGGAGAGGGGGACTGACATAGATAGTCCTTTTCGGGATGAAAGTAGAACTTCATATAGGGCATTCGTATGATCGTGGCTATAGATGCACTGCTCATAGTTAGCTTCTGATAGACTCCCCCAGAAAAGCTATTGTACATACAGGGCACCCATTCCAAGGACCAGACTGATTGAGATCTTAGTCGCTGTCTTCATTTGGGCCTTGTAAAGCATAAAACCAGGCAGTATGGCAGAAACCAAGTCAGTAACCAAGGATGCCGCCGACACAAAGTAACTGAGGATCGCCAGGGCTGACGGCGACGCGCAAGTTCCTTCGCCTGTCCATGTGGCTGGTAGTGGCCTGCAAAGAACAAACAAACTGATAAACACGATAAGGGCCGCGCAGATAGCCATAATTAATGTCGCCCAAGCGATGATGCGATGAATCGGCACGACTGCGATCCGGAGAAGTGTGCTGCAAATCGAAGCTTTAATAAAAACGAGGGCGGCGCAGTAGAATATCTGGAATAGCCAGACGAACTAAAACAGAGGATGGCTTGTTAGCCGTGTGTTAGGTAAACCAGGGGCGTAGTGTCTTCTCTCACCTGCTTGCCATGTGGCTGTATCTCATCAGGCAGTTCATTGTCGTGGATACCCATCCCGTAGTAGGTAGCTTGGCATGATATGCCGACGAGACATGAGAAGAGTACCTAGCGCCAAGAGTATCAGCAGCATCGCTCACATGATGAATGGCCAGAAAGAGTGCTTACGTATCCAGCAGTCATGAGTGCATCATCCACGCCAAAAACCTTATCCCGAAATCGAATCTGGGCCCGCAGAAATATGACAATCGTGCTCAAGATGCCAAAGATGATGGAGCTCACCAGCTGTACCATGGCGAGCCCATGAGGCTGAACCGTAAGTGCCATGCTGGGAATAGCTGTTGAAGGTTTCCGAGGGAATGGGAGACATGTACGAAGAAAGAAAGCCAATCAATACGAAAAAGCTTTTTAAATTATTATATAAATACAGCGAATGAACCACAGGATTCAGGGGCAGATCGGCACTGCATCGGAAACTTGAATCCTGGAAACGTCTCTTGTCATTGTAATTACCGTGTTTCGACGCGAAACCCGGGGATAAGAGACAAGAGAGAAGAACTCAAACGCCACACGCTGAACCAGCCGCTGCAGGCGATCCCGGTACTGGAAAATGGGGAAACTTATCGCTTGTCCACTTTGTAAAGTTTGTAGGATTTAAAAACGGGATTGTGGGGGTATTAGTTGGGCATAACTGCATGATCAGAGCGACGATCACTGCTACCCGCAGCGGCAGCTACAGGTACCGGAAGGCCACCCCGCCCAGTTACGCTCAGCGTGTGGATAAGCAGGATCTGAACCCTTGGCCGTGCAGGGCTGGCAGAGCGGCATTTGGCGTCCTCCCAGCCATTGTGCCGCGCGTAGTGTAGTAGTGCTTACACAGTCAGGCAGTATAATTCGTCACAGAAATAGAGTTTCGGCTGTCTTACCTCTTGCAAACGGTTGTATCATGCCTTACGATCCTTGGTGTCAGGGCCTTGCATGTAATGGTATGTTCTTGGAAGAAACTTTCTATCCTTGCTCTGGAATAAGGCTAGTATCTCGTTTCTGGTCTAATGTCTACGGCAGTCGCGCAAGATTATACTTTCGGAGTAAAGGGACCAAACAGTTGGTGATTGAATTATCGGCTGCATATTCGTATCAACAGAATGTTACCTAGCTATCACTACATCAATGCAACGTCCTGCAATTGGATGACAACCAACGCCATCTCGTGTCATACCCCGGACAAGACCCTTGTTACAGTGTTGGCTCTAAAATCTTCATCCCACGAGTAAACAATTGTATTGTCTCCTGTCTCTTGTCTCTAATAATTAGTGCCGGGTGTACTACGTATAATGTCTTTTGTCTCCAATGATTAATTAACGTCCCGTGCCGTGCTAGCCCCGAACACTTCGAAAGAATTCATTGGATAAATTACGGAGTCTTCTTGTCTACATTTTCAGCTGGTTAGACTAGTCCTTGCCTGTTGGCTTGTAACCGACCAGGGTCCATGCCAGCCTTGAACCAACATGCATTTCATTTATCACTTTTGCATGGAATAACAAATCACGCTTACGATAAGAAAGTTTCCATCCCTCCTTCAGGCGGTAGGGTTGCAGCGAAAAATGCAGCGCAGCTTGGTATTTGAATTGTTACAATCTGTATCGGACTGACGCGAGCAGATCTAATCCACACGCTGGCGGCTTGTTTCTGAAGAGAGCGAACCGTTGTGATCCTCTAACCCACCGTTGCACTCTGCATCCTTGTCATCTGCAGCGCATGCTTGGCCTTAGTCAAACGTACATACGTAAGGGTCTCCGTTCAGGACCCCCGTATGCAACCCTGTGCTGACTCGACCTGCATAGAGAGAATGGGGGCATCCTTGCAAACAATGAGGAGTTGACCGCCCCTCTACTCCGTACTCCAGTAATCTTTATTAATACTTTAATCCGCCTTCGAAAAGCCGTCAAGGTCAAAGCTCAGTCACACAAATCCATCTGAGTTATCATCTCTCCTCTTTCCTCAACTGTTCTTAACATGGCTGCCCCCGCCCCTGTACGCGAGCTCGAGCACGGTTCTCGCAACTCAACCGGCACATGGACACCCTTCAGCTGGGATGACCACCTCCATGGTGCTCAGTCAAAGGGTGAGGTCGTCACCATCCGCACTGGAGGCACAACTGGTGGCAATCTGGCAGCAGGTCTGTGGCGGACAGGGCCTGGTATTGCTGGCTGCAACGATGATGGCACTGTCGATATCGTCTACTCGGCTCCCCTTGGTGACGAGACCATGGTTCTGCTAGAGGGTTCTGCAGATGTCCTGGCTACAGCTTCAGGCAAGAAATATCACTTCAAGGCGGGAGATATCCTAGCGCACCCTAAGCACCTCGACCTCAAGTGGCATGTCCACGGACCGTTCCTCAAGAAGTTCTGGGTTATTTGGGATGCCCCTATTGAGGGTACCAAGAGTGACGAGCTGTTCGTCGGCAATATCCACGACAATCCTAGTGATTGGGCGCCATATACCTGGGATGAGCCAGGAAAAGGATCCCAGACGGCGGGCGAGCTGAGACTGGTTCGGAAGACTGGATCTACAGGCCTTCTCAATGTTGGTGTCTGGCGAAGTGGACGAGGGCTGCCAGGCGCTGCGGCCGATGGGACAACTACCTTTGAGTACAGCTCTCCACTCGGAGATGAGACTATCCTGGTCCTTGAGGGTGAGATCAAGATTGAGGAGCACGAGAGCGGAAAGGTACATAGCTTCAAGGGCGGAGATATCTTTGCGCTCCCATCCGGTTTAAAGGTTACATGGACTTCCGTGGGGCCGTTTACTAAGAAGTACTTTGTTATTACTAATGGCCAAAAGGCGGGTTGAGTAGTGTATTTAGATAAATATGTATATATCGATCCTTGGGTGGGATATAGCAGATGAGAGCTCGCAAAGTGTCTCGGCCGACTTTTATGGTAGGCCTATTGCAGCCTCTGACAAAAGACGTAATGGCAATCGGTTTGTAGTTGCGCGTTGGTCTGCGCGCCACATTTCTGTATGGAATCACGACACAGAAATGCAAGGGCTTTCAATCAACCAGACAATTCATCCCAGGAGGCTGAAGCAGCCGATTAGGAGCTCCATGGCCGCGCAGTGAGCTAACATCGAGTGATTCGGCATTTCTCTTACACAATCTCAGTAACAGCTCTCTCGGATCATAACTGTGTCTACTGATGAAGGAATGTTTTACATGCCATCCATTCAGTCGAGTTCAAGTCTATCTTCTGAAATAGCTTTTGAGGATAGTGTCGTAATAAACAGAGAGGGCCAAGAAGGCTTACCTCGCATATACGGCAGTAAAGATAGCAAAGATCTAAACAGCAAATGGATAAGTCTTAACAATAAGCTACTATTATAGAGACCTGCACAGTAATGGGAGGAGACAGTAGCACTAGGCTACAATTATATTACTTGTGGCCCTTTCTTTGGTATTGGTGTACACTTCATTTCTTGTAGTAAGTGCAGCAGAGCGGGGGAGAAAGTGCAAAATACCACCTGCGTTATTAGTCCTGGCTTATTAACAATTTTTTTGCGTTATTCAAGAGACCTAATACTAAAGAAAAGTTAAATAAAATACTGATGACAGCCAGGCATCTCGAAAAGGACTCTCAATTTCTCCAGTGATCTTGTTGGTGCGTGGCTTACTAAGAATGTTTGTCGGGGCACGAAATGTGGCTCTTACGTGAAACAGAAGAGCCTCTTAATACCCGACTGGGAATAAGAAAACAATAAATATAGAGTAAACATGCTTGGAGTACCCAATCCAAGGGTTATTAGATTAACATTATTTATATAAATACTCTCATCACAAAAGCTTGAGGTCCTATGTCTTCCTTTCTCCTCTCGGTACCCAACATGCTTTCTTGCCTAAGGTCCGGACTCCGGAGGTCCCTGAAGTACAAGGTATGGTTTTGCCATGTTGGCATTAAAATGACCGGAAGCGACAAGTCACCGATATGAAATTTCCAAGTTAGGGAGAAAAGCTAACTCCGATGACTCTAGTGAGTTGCAAAATCGGTATTAATGTGAATGACCTACCTACGGCTTTTGGAGAAATACGGTACAGGAAGAGAAATAGTGGTATGATGGCAGGTCTAGGGTAATTAGCGCGTAACTGCGGGGAGCGTAACCGTCGTATCCCCGAGTGATGATGAACAGCCCCAACACTTTGTTGACTTCAAGCGCAAGGTTCAGTAAGGCTGGCGATGTCGTACCGTTGACGAGATAGGCTGTACTCAAATTTTATTCTTGATTACATACTCCAAGCTTGATGAGATGCTAACCGATGCAGAAGAGGCAAAAAGATTGTTGCTGCTCTTGGCATCGTGCTAAACCGTGAGGTGACCAGAGACCAGCTGTGGTGGAACCTTTTGAAGTCAGTGATTCTCGGGGACAGGAAGAAATGGCAGCTTCAGGAACGTGCGGCGAGGGCAAGACAGAATGCTGAAGATGGTGAGTAGAAAGGCGTAGACGAGACGCGACCTGCCAAGCGCGCTGAGCCACGTGAGTGCATCTGTCGTTCGGCTACGCCACGTGGACTCGGCATCGGATTGCCGGCTTGGCCGATGAACGGGTTTGAGGCTGAATGGCTTGGATGATTGACGGGCACATTTGGATGATTAGCTGGACTGTTGGCTGATGTTTAGTTGTTTAAGCAGAACTGGCAGAATGCGATACAGCTGTCATAGTATTATACGCTTCGTGTTGAGGGTCTCGTAATTATGATCAGGTTAAACATGCGAGTTCACAATGACTGTCTTGGTAGTCTTTGCGAGCATGTACAATGGCCGAGACTGTTCGGTGACAGCTGTGTTTGTTCCCGTGACCCGAGGCGAAAAATCAACGCTAACGAGCTGGATGATGATCTGATGCGACCCTGGGATCTCAAATAACGCATCCTACCGAAGAGAACTTTATCCTAAACACTGAAAAAAACTTGGTTGAGTTTAGCTTATCTTAGTAGGACTCTAGTCCACTTTATTCTGGCACCCTGATTCCCTGTGACCTGCTTCCCAACCTCATGTCACTAATACCAAGTGAATGCCGATTTACAGGAGACTTGCAGTTGGCATGCGACCGAAGAGGTTCCCGCTTATTGCTTTCGGGTTTGGGGTACAGCAAGCGACGAACAAACAAACAACTCACATCCTCAGTTCTGGAAGGGCCGAATGCGACACCAAGTCACCTATGGGGTAATACCACAGAATAATCTAGCTGTCATCAATGTTTTTAAAAATGGCATCAAAGTAAGCGACTTACCAGAGGTCTTTCGAAAATACGGTAGTGGGTAAAGGAAACAATGGGCTGATTGGGGAGGCCGGAGTAGCGTGATACGGGTTTGCGGGGGATTTTGCCGTCAAAGTCGAGCGCCACCAGACAAACGACAAACTCCAACGGCAGCCGGCCCGTCGAATCATGCGGCTCCAAGAGTTTTCCCTCTATTCAATGGATCTAACCCCAGATGAGGGTCCAGCAGACCACCCACCATGGGGAAAATACCCGGGGCGAGCGGTCCTATTAGGCTGGGCGGGCAGTTTAGCCTATATTCGCGGGCCGGGGTACTGGGGTAAATTACAGGACCCGGTTAATAGGTTAATTTGTAACGTTAAGTGACCATATTTAATGTCCAGCTTGGCGCCAAGTTGTCTTTTACTCTTTTCGCTATCACACTTGCATTTTGTGGCTTTTTTCCCGCATTCCAGAAGATACCAATTCTGTTACATCTCTTTCACAATGGTGGGCTTCGCTGTCGGTACGGCTACGACCAAGCAGGACCTCGCCGTCGCGCAGGCGGAGGCTCCTCAGCTCGCAAAGGTCAAATGGTGGGCTGATCCTGGAATGCGCGTGTTGTACTTTTACGCCGCGATTCTGTGTGTCTGCTCTGCTACGACTGGTTACGATGGGTAAGAAGAGCCAAGAGATCGCCCAGATACTTGGCGATGCAACCAGGCTAACGGGGAATTTTTAGATCCATGTTGAACACGTCTCAGGCCATGGACGATTGGCAGGATTACTTTGGCAAGCCCAAGGGATCTAAGCTTGGCATTCTTAACTCGATCTACCAGATTGGTAGCATTGCCAGTTTCCCATTCGCGTATGTTGTTTCTCCCTGCGGGGTGATAATTGGTGGAAACGAAACAGCAGACTAACCTTATTTGGTGTAGTCCATTTATGGCTGATCACTTTGGCCGAAAGATCCCTATTGCCGTCGGATGTCTCATCATGATTCTCGGCGCTTTCATCTCTGCCTTTACCAATGGCTTCGGCAGTATGTTATCAACCGACTTACGTATATAAGCAGCGCTGACAGTCTTAATAGTGTACCTTGGTGGCCGATTCCTTGTCGGTTTCGGAAACTCTCTTGCCCAGCTCTCTTGCCCCGTTCTCCTCACCGAGATCTGCCATCCTCAGCACCGTGCTATCGTCTCCGCCATCTACAACTGTTTGTGGAACCTGGGTGCCACTCGTAAGTCAATTCCTCACAAGCTAACCTCAAACAACTGCTAACTGATACCTACAGTCTGCGCTTTTATCGGTCTCGGCACGATCAACATCAACAGCAACTGGTCATGGCGATCCATCACCCTCATCCAAGCCGTACCTTCGCTGATCCAAATCACCTTCATCTACTGGATACCAGAGTCCCCGCGTTGGCTCATGGCTCACGAGCGTCACGAGGAAGCCCTTGAGATCCTTGCCAAGTATCACGCCAACGGCGACGCCAACAACGCAACCGTGCAGTTTGAGTACACTGAGATCAAGGAGACCATCTCCCTCGAATACCAGGCTCAGAAGAGCGGCAGCTACATTGATTTCCTTCGAACCCGCGGTAACCGTTATCGTCTCATGCTCTTGATCTCCCTGGGTATTATCTCGCAGTACTCTGGTAATGCCCTGATCAGCAACTATTCCAACATCATCTATGAGGGCGCTGGTATCAAAGACCAGGCCCAAAAGACTGGATTGAACGCTGGAGAGAACATGCTCAAGCTTTTCGTTGCTATTGGCTGCTCCATGGGAATTGATAAATTCGGTCGTCGTCCACTCTTCCTTACTGCCACTGTCGGTATGTAGTAGTCTTCCCTCGCTACCCAATTTCTCAGGCTGACTTTGTAAATTTAGGTATGCTGTTGTTCTTCCTGGCCTGGACCATTGTCGCCGCCCGCTTCGAGGCCGGTGGCGAGGTCGAGATCAAGCGTCTTGGGTACCCCCAGATCGCCCTCATCTGGCTCTTCGACGTCTGCTACTCCATCGCCTGGTCCGGTCTTATCGTCGCCTACGCTCTGGAGATCTGCCCCTTCAGACTCCGTGCCCGTGGCCTCACCATCATGAACTTCTTTATCCAAGTTGCCCTCACCATTGGCAACCAGACCAACCCCATCGCTCTCGATAACCTTCCCAACAAGTGGAACTTCTGGTGCTTCTACACTGTAAGTGCCGCATCTCTGACTTTACTCTAATGTTCAGAATACTAATAGAGAAATAGGTTTGGATCGCCGTTGAGCTTGCCTTTGTCTTCTTCTTCTACGTTGAGACTAAGGGCCCTACTCTGGAAGAGATTGCTAGAATCTTTGATGGTGATGATGCTAATGTCGCACAAGTCGACCTCAAGGACACTGAGAAGCAGGCTGTTTTTGAGACCACCGAACAGGTGCATCATGATGAGCGCAGAGACTTGTAAATGTCTCTAGTTGGCTTGGAATTTCATCATGACCGGCGTCGTGGACAGTCGGAAACACCTAATAGTTTGATCTCTTCTTGCTAGAAGTCCACAAGATGACTGGACACTTTTACAAATACAACATCTCTTGCTGAATCTGCCTTGCGAGCCTGAACCTTGGCCTTAGTCCTGCCTAGTAACTACTACTCCCATCAGCATTGTGACTCCGCCTGGGCCAGCTAATAGAATAGCCTCCTTTTATAACTCTCTTCTCCTTCGGTGATGAAGTGGTATTTATCACTTACGAAGGCAATATCTTCCAAAGTGCCTTCTCCAGGGAGGGTATATATACACCAATGAAATCCAGATGCTAACAAGCATAACACGTCCAAAGTTGAGGCCGACTATGGCACCATCATTTTCCGATTTATTAAGAAAGTCATCCGCAATTACCATCAATACTAGACCTACAAGCAATAGTATAGTTCCAATCCAAAAGCATAAAGCAATAAGGTGAACAACACAGACGGAATGCATGCCCCTCCAGACAACATGCTGAAATGGTATTCGGAACCGTATGATTGCGGCAATACATAGCAAAGTTAATAGCCACCAAGAAGGGTATACTATTCCCATAAAGCAGCCACTGGATAACTGAATCAGTCTATGATTCATATCTATTAGTATGACTTACCTGTTACACACGCGATTGGACCTCTGTAAAAGTACCAAGTAGGTCGTATTGAGGACGAGCTCAATCGTTGCAAAGCCAAGTACTACTTCCCATTGCATATAGCCAACGAAGTAATGGAGAAAAAGTCTGTGGTATTCTCTTGGAATTCGGAGACCATCGCGAAGAAGAATAGGTGCAAGGGGCAAGGTCCCTGGAGGATTCAGTTGGCCATGACTTGGGAGGATACTTGGAGTAGTATTTGTGTTTCCTGAAGACTGGCCAACTACCTGGGTAGTAGGGCGCCCAAAGCTCAATCTCCGGCTCTGCTGCTTTTGAAACATGGCGGCTATAGGTCCATCCCATTCTCTGCGAATTTCCTCAAGGTATTGAGGACTCTCAGAACAAATAGGGCGATGGCAAGTAGTGATAGAGTCTGGAAATCTCCAAGATGTTGGTACAACTCGTAGGGTGAGGATCTTGACCCAGCGGATGAAGACATCTATGGCTGAGAGGACGAAAAAAGCCAAGATGCATGTGACCACAGGGTCTATCTCTCGTTCCTTCGGGTTCTTGCTAATTTGGTTACCTCGTGGAGGAGGGGGTGGAGGCGGCGGAAGATCTGAAGGGGGGGGCGTGTTCGGTCCCCATGGCTGTCTGTCCAGCTCCTCCCACCTGTCCAACAAGTCTTTAATTCGTGGTGCACTGAGCCAATTTTGTACTAGATCCGTAAATAGGACTTGACATGTAATGGCAAGTGCCAAATGCACAGCAGGAACAAGCGCATGAGCTAGTATAGCGACTCTGGACGTCCAACCGTTAGCCCAGACAGGATTCCCTCTGTATCTTGCAAAGACCCAGGATGGAAACAAGTCAACTAGGCTGAGAGTCATGTAGACATAGAGTAGAGACTCAACAGCGTGTGCCCGGCTATCAAACTGAGCGAGGCCGTAGTCAACATATCGCTCGCTGGACACAGGCTGAGGATATGCGAAGATGCCCGGGCCGTTTGAATCCCTATGTTGGAATGAATAATTGTACTCAGCACGCCTTCTGCCAATAGCATAAATAGCAAAGGTGAACCGCAAGAAGCTTATGATGCAAAGAGGGTAGCCGGTAGCGCGCATCAGTAGCACCTCGCGCCAAGCGTGGACATTGAGTTGAAATTTGTCTTGAACCATATCGTATGGTACTTTGGGCGTTGTTTACTTCTTTTATTGATGTTGCCATTTGAAAGTACTTCCCCTCTTTTCAAATGCTGACGATATGCATAGTGAAATGTCTTATAGGCCATTGATGACATTTGCACTTTCATTTCAGCCGCACGCACTCATGCCTCAGGCATTGTGGCACAATCTTGCCATTTCCCCGCTTGCCATTATTCTGCAAATAATTCCTTGTATTGAACGTCTTTTCATCCTCTCAGCATATCATTATGGCAGCTTCTGCGAGTCTTTGTCCTTCCTGCCAAGGATTCGATATCCAGGCATTTGCGCGCCCGGGAAGCCCTTGGATGACTACTAAAACGGCCCTAGTCAGAGAAGGGAGCAAGCAAGGATATCACTTCTGCCAGTTTCTGATCGGAGGAAATGACAAACATTTCTTTTGTGAGAATAGTATGTTGAAGCGTGGGTTCGAATGGCTTCACTGGACCTCAGCAAGCCCTGTTGATATACCCAGCAACAGCCGCTTAACAGTGCTGAGTGACGGTGGGCTTGGAATTGCCATACTACTCGTTAAGCTTTCGAAGGATCCGAAGCCGTGTTTATTCTTCAGAGCCGATGGCTACAATGTGCTCAATCTCCATGCTGACGAAGGTAAGCAAACCCTACGGTGCCGCAACATAAAAGTAGCCACTTAAACTACTATAGGCAGTCCTGCAGCAACCAGTGGAGATATAATCGGACTACCCCCAGTCGATAGGGACCCTTCATCTAAAGCATCGTGCAATAGGATACGGCAATGGCTTAATTCCTGCGAAAGCCACCAAGAATGCGCAAATACCCTATCCATGACTCGAAAAGTAGAACGAGGCCGGTCTCCTCTACCAACGCGATGCATTCGTGTCAGTAGATCTACCACCTTGTCCAATGGGTTTAAATACAAGCTAGAAGAGACTGGAGGCAAGCTGGGCGAATACGTATCTCTCAGCCACCGCTGGAGTAATCCAGAGACGCCGCGATCAAGTACATACCTGAGGAACTATCACGATCGCGTGGCGGGTTTACAGTCAGCATTCCAAGACATCGATCCTCTATTCACCGATGTCCTCCTAGTTGCTTCTCAGGTGGGCATATCGTACGTGTGGATTGACAGTCTTTGCATCATACAAGATAGTCCACAAGACTGGAATGCTGAGGCTGTCAAGATGGCGGACTACTACCAAAATGCTTCCTTCACTATCATGGCTGCCGTTCCTCCTAGTAAAAGATCACAAGGTCTTTTTCATATACCAGAAGGAGATTTGTATCGTCTGGCTCGGCTTCCGTACTGGGACAAAGAGGGGAATAGAAAAGGGCATTTTTATGTATCCTGTCATACTGACCCTGCCCGTGAAACCCAGCAGCACAACCAGATATGGAAGAATAATCTACTCTCTCGGGGCTGGGTGTTCCAGGAGTGGGCTCTGAGTCGACGAATCGCGTGGTACACGGAACATGGCCTGACGCTACGATGCAAATGTCGCAATCTCCAGCATCAAGGGGAGAGCCTTATCAACCTCGATCCAAGTCCTGGTCTGCACCGAATCCTTCCACTACTTGGTATGGTAATTCCAAAGCATCGCTGGGACCGTTACAAAGCAGTAGCTCCTCCCTTTCGATCCCCTCTCGACTGGCAATCGCTGGTATCGCAGTATTCAACGATGCAGTTGACCAAACCCGAAGAAGATCGTCTTGTGGCTCTTAGTGGTGTTGCGCAAGAATTTATCACTCAGGAATCGTCTGCGAAGCTAGTCTGTGGGCTCAGGCCTTGGTGCTTGGGGGTAGACTTGCTCTGGAAACAAGACGCAGCAGGTATACACTCCCGTTATACCGAGTTTCCCTCTTGGTCCTGGGCGTCGATCAATGCCTCAGTTTCTTGGATTCAGCCCGATGATGCGATAAATTGCTTTAACCTTCTTGGTGTATCTTCTACGCCAGGTGGTCGGGTAGGACCAACTACTGGTACTGGCGGAATTAGCACATCGCCTACTGGAATTCCATCCAGTACTGCCAATCAGGGTATATTAAGTGCTGCATTTGCGCCTGAAGCATCTATGAATACTCTCAACATTCGTTGCCGTCTAATGCTCGTTGTATTCGGCCCAATCTTGGAGGAAAGATCCAGAGATCTTGTTTACAGAGCTAGTCGCTATGCAAAGGAAGAACCGCCATCTAACAATCAACCCCGAGCCGTAGCTCTGGCCAATCAGAGAGATACCATCGCAGGATGGGGTTCTCTGGAAGAACCTGATCTTCAGCTCGATGACGCTTTTGCTAGCAACCCAGTCATATTTGCTCTTTGCGTTTCGGTCCTCAGAGTTGCGCGGGGCTCTGGGTTATTTAGTAAGATTTGGGGTGATGAAAGCATTTTCAATGTTGTATTCGTTCGTCCGTGCTCTACAGTCGCGAATGGATTTGAAAGAGTTGGGGTCGGTCGCCTTTTTGGGATAGGAGTAGGTAATGAGTTCCAGCGAAGTCACGAGAGAGACATTCGCCTCTTGTAGGATATTAGTATATGTATCATCGCTGCGATGTCGTCTTTCCAATCTATGGTCTTGACTGCTTAGGCGAGATTGTGCTCGATTCTCCAATCCTTTCTGAGCCAAAGACCTGGTATCAACACAAATTGTCAATTGACTATAGATCCGACTCAACCTGCTCAAGATCTGAGGATATTTGAGGCCGTCATTTTACCTTACCACCTCGACATTCGCGTTGCGGTGATTGATCCTTCAACTAGGAATGGGAGGCAAGAAAACTTAGGACCTCATTGATAAAAAGACCTAGATAAATTTGGCATATTTTATTGGGGCTTTAGACCGGTTTATTTTGCCACCTTGATCCAATATTAGAAGTTTTGTTTCCCCTTCGGAGAGGCAACTCAGACTGGCCCAGACAAGTATGACCACGTAGGCCAATGCCAATCTTGCTGCAGGCTGACCCATTCATCACCAACAACTTCCAATCACATCACTAATAGCTATTTGCACTCATATGCAGGTTTCAGCTGCCAGGAACTTTTCTGCCCACTGAGGGCGGCCGTCAATTTTCCCCGCTCGGGCAATGTCAGCTTTTCCCGCACATCAGCTTAACACGCACGATTTTACTTCCTTCTAAATCTTCACTAACCTGGAAAGAGACATTGAAGTATTGCGTTACCACCATGAAGCTACTTTCCAAGCTCAAGAAAAAAATTCGATCCTCAGACTCGGCTAATGTACAATCGCCTCAGGTAGCGTCTGTACCCTCAGCAGCTTCAACCAGTCAGATTACAACTCCATCATGCCATCAATCTACTGGATCTTCTCTGACCGTCCCAATTCTGAGCTCTCCGTCTATCATCTCCCAATCCACGACGACGACCGTGCCAGCGACCATCTCTCCACCTTCACCGGAACCGGAGAATACTTTTCCAAGTGTACCTGACCGACTGTGGAACAAGGCCTACAACATCCTCGAAGAAACTGAACCAGAGATTGTGAAGCACTACGAGGAGATCTTGGAACGTGTGCAATTTGAGTGGGCCGATACAACGGCTCCCGAGGAACTACAGAGCCTGGAGCACTGTAAGACCCTTAAATCAGGCCAGATGTGGAGATTGGTCTATTCTGGTCTTGAGAAGTCTAAGCGGCAGGCTAAGCACAAGGAGAGTGTATCAAACATCATCGAAACCATCGACAATCTCAAAGGAGTAGTAGATAAAGCAGTGAAATACTCTTCGGAAGCCGCAATTGCGTGGGCGGGTGTCACCCTTGGCCTAGAGGTATGTCTGATGCATGGCCTGGAATTACTCTTAGGGGAATAGCTAACATGACCTTAGATTCTCTCCAATCCGATGAAGGAACCAGGGCTCAATCGGAAAGGTATTGCCTATGTCTTATCACGCATGGAGTGGTATTGGAACTTGGCTGAGTTGGTGCTCCAAGATAACCCAAGGGTTTCATCCAACGCGTTGGGAACCAACTTGGAAACTCAGATCGTCGAGTTCTACAAGAATCTTCTCCTTTTCCAGATGCGAAGCGCTTGTCTCTATTACCGCAACTGGGCAAGCGTTATTCTAAGAGATGCAGTCAAGCTTGATGATTGGGCCGGGGAGCTCAACAGTATCAAAGATGCAGAACGTCTCATTCGCAAAGACATTGAGCAATACGACCGCCAGGATGTCAGGCTGAAGCTCGGCACGATCGAAACATCTGCAGTGGAGCAAGCTGAGTCGCTTGAGTCCATCTGCATGATCCTCAGAGAAGAGGCTCGATTGACGCAAAAGAACGCGCAAGACGACAAAGACAACGATTGCCTCGCCGCCTTGTTAGTCACGGATCCTCGTATGGACAAGAGAAGGCTTCAAAGTCAGAAGGGTGATCCACTCAAGGGATCCTATGAATGGATCTTGAAATGCGACGCCTACAAGACATTCAGTGATGACCCATCAAGCCGGGTTCTGTGGATCAACGGACCACCGGGAAAGGGCAAAACGATGCTACTTTGTGGCATTATAGATGAGCTGCAAAAGAGTCTTAGGCCCATCTCGTTCTTCTTTTGCCAAGCAAATGTCAAAGAAGAGGACTTGTCTAGTGATATTGCCGTTATGAGGGGCTTGATCTATGTTCTTCTTGAGCATCAGCCGTCTCTTATATCAATAATTCGCGAAAGCTACGACAAGCAAAAGGACAGGCTGTTCAACAGCGTCAATAGTAATGTGTTTCTTGGGGACATTCTAACCACGATGCTTCAAGACCCCAGTCTACATGATGCAATCTTATTCGTGGACGCTCTGGACGAGTGCATGGACAAGAGGCCAAAGCTCACAAATCTCATCGTGGAACTGTCTAAGTCCTGTAACACCAAATGGATCGTCTCGAGTCGCGATTGGCCTGAAGTCCGCCAGGAGCTTGCAGGTGCGACGGGACTGATCTCGCTTGACCTTGAGAAAGAGCATGAGTCCATCTCCCAAGCTGTTAATTCTTACATCAGAAAGAGGGTTGATGATCTGGCAAAGGCAAAGTGGGAGGACAGCTTGGAGTTGAAAGAAAAGGTCATCGATTACATGCAATCTCATGCCGATGGTACATTCCTTTGGGTAGCGCTGGTCTGTGAAAGACTTGCCAACTCCGCTATCAGCAAGCGTTTAGTCATGGAGGAGTTAGTGAAGTTTCCGACGAGCCTTACAGCCCTATACCAGGCCATGATGGACCGGATAATAGATTCGTCCGAGGCTGATCGGCTGAAACAGATCTTAGCCTTGGTTTGTGTTGTTTACCGCCCTCTCACATCGGCCGAGATACCGACACTTGTTGAGTCCATGGATGATTATGATGAGGATGATGTGGGAGACGCGATAGCTTCTTGTGGCTCTTTTTTGGCACTTCAGGATGGGAAGATCTTCTTTGTGCATCAATCAGCTAAGGAGTTTCTCCTTGATCAAGGCTACGAAGTTCTCTTCCCTCACGGAATGAATCGCAAGCATGAGCAAATCTTCTCTCGATCGCTTGGGGTCATGGAGAATACTCTCAGACAGGATATCTACGAACTTGGTTCGCCCGGCACCCTCAACCCGGTTGAAGCCCCAAGTCCCGATCCTTTGATTTCTATTGGATACTCATGCATCTATTGGGCTCAACATCTTTGCAGATCGAATCCTGAAAAGAGGCCAAGTCTTTCGAACCCAAAAAGAGTTTTGTATTTTTTTCGGATGAAATTCACGTGTTGGTTAGAGGCACTCAGCCTGCTAAGGGAAGTCTCTACAGCAGTCACAAGCATAAGGGCTCTAGAAACTACACTCGTACTCATTCCCGTTCTTAGCATACATTATAATAACTAACCCCGGTATAGGAACATCCGCAATTGCAGGAGCTAACTACTTTTTTCACTGATGCTCGTCAGTTTGTGACCAATCACAAGTCCGCTATCGAGACCGCCGCCCTCCAGGTTTACTGCTCTGCGCTCGTATTTAGCCCAAAGAGCAGTATTGTTTGCGAACAATTCTCCCACCAGATCCCCGAGTGGGTTATTTTCAAGCCGGAAATGGATGACGATTGGGATACTCACATGACCATATATACTGGGCACAACGTAACTCAGGTATCGCACTCTCATGATGGTCGCTACCTAACTTCGTTATCCATTCATAGTTGTGTCGTATATGAAACAGCTTCAGGTGACTTAGTCCACACTCAGTGGACGATGTCAACATCCACTGCCGCAGCATACTCTCCACATGGGCCCCTAGTATGCTGTGATCTCTATAACATCGCTATTGTTCATCCAACCACCCTCGAGTTGATGAGGAAGATATATGGCCAGGCCGAACAATGCCTCTTCTCACCAAAAAGCAATGAGATTGTCATCGCACACAAGGGAAGTGTTGAAGTCTTAGACTGGAACACTGGAGAGTGTGTTTCTAGATTATGGGGTGTCAAAAGTGTTTCCGGGAACATAGCCTTGCTATCCGCAGCGTACATTGTCGTGATCTCACCAGGAGCAACGGAGGTCAAAATTTTGGATTTGATGACAGGCGATTGCAAGCATACCTTCGATTGGGACATGGAAAAGATTGATTTAGTGGCCTGCTCATTAGATGGAAAATGGATAGCTGCAGCAGCAGGCTTGGTTGTTCGACTCTGGTATCTGGATGCTACGCGGGGCTGGATCTACAAGCACGACTTGCACTTTGAGTATGTTGTCACTTGTCTCACATTCTCAACCGATAGCCGCACTCTGATCTCAGGCTCGTATGACAATTTCATCAGGGTGTGGGATGAGACGGGGGACTGTGTCAAGGTACTGAAGGGTCACTCTCGGCGGATCAACGTCTTATCAGTGTGGGGGAATCAATTAGCATCTGGAAGCCAGGATGAAACTGTTAAGCTTTGGGATTTATCTGATATTCCTTCAGGCCAACGCAGGCAGAAACAGCCGTCATCGGTTCAGTCATGTGATAATTCATTTCAAGCGTCCGAGCAAAGCCGTTATTCGATTTCTGGACGTCTGATCGATGGACTGTTATTTTCTCCCACTGGCAGTATGTTAGCATCATTATCAGAGGGTGAAAAAACGCATGTGTGGGACACGAAGACGGATATATGCGAAGACATTTTTTTTTCTGGGGGGCGTTCTGGCCCTGGCGGTATCAGCTTCACATCTGATGATAGGCTCGTGGCAATGAGGGACACGGATGGCAAACTAGGCGTTTGGGACACGGAGCTTCAGGTGAAGATACATTCTTCTGATTTGGAAGATCCCATATGTGTGGCCATCTCCGCCGACGGACGATACGTGTCATCATTGCTTGACTCGAACACCGACGGAGGCAGAGCGTTGAAAGTCTGGGACTTGATGGAAGGTGCTCAAAAGCAACAGCATATTACTTCCGAAATTCTGCCCCTTCCTGAAGGATTTACGCCAAGCATATTTGTTTATTCGCAAGACCAGGAAATTCTCGCTTTATCCGAATACACCAACCCTCTAAAGATCCTGCATCGGAAACTGGGATACTGGACCATTCAAGACGACGATGATTGGCACCACGAATTGCCCTGTGCCTTCTCCGCAGATAATCAGTGGCTTTTGACACACATGAGATATCCGAGCTGCTTCGCTATTAGAAAGACAACTGACCCTTTTGTTCGCCAAGAATTCAGGGTTTCTAGCGCAGATGAGGTACAGCGTCACACGCAGAAGCTCGAGGAACCGTCTTGGACACCAGCGACAAGGTATGGCTTGCTGGATATTGGTGAGGCGGCTCATCTCAGAGGGACAAGACTTATTGGATGGGGTTTATCCCACGACATGGATTGGATTATGCGGGGTAGTGAGCGAATGCTCTGGATACCTGTCGATTATCGCCGGATGGCGTTGGATGTGAATGCTTCTCGAGTAGCCTTTGTTTGCCCTTCGGGCCAGATAAAGATCATGAGGTTCCGATAGAAACCTAGTGCTAGAAGGTGACGAGATTAGTAGTACTGCGAAATATAGCCCAGTTCGTAATATGAACGCGTCTTCCTGCGATTGTAGTTATTAGACGCGAGGGTTAGATATTTTCTTAGGTCTAGCAGCTTCATTTCTACCTGCAAGGCATCGCTTTTTAGTTAACTTAGTCTACAAGCAAATTCATCCATAGAGCTCTATACTATTATATATATAAATCTTATATTTCTAGTTAGTATTATAATAAGTAAAGGTTTTTAATATAGCCTTAAGAAGAAAGAGATCTTTAATATTAAATTAAAATACTTTAAGAATATAATTTATATAATTTAAAGTTATTTAATAATTTTAATTTTAATTATTTTAATAATTATTCTCTTTAAAATTATTATTTAAAGCTATTAAGTTATAAGCTTTACTATTTAATTAATACTATTTATATTATAATTTTCTTTTAATTTTTTATTTTAATTCTTTAATATATTAATATTATTATAAATAAAATTTATAATATATTAAGGATATAAATTATTAATAATTATTTTAAGTATCTTATAATTAAATAAAAGCTAGCTTAATATAAATTATATTAAACTTATTTAATCTTTTATTATATTTAAAAAAACATCTATTAAGTTTTATTATATCTTCTTTATAGCTATTATTATAATTGCCTTAATTATAATAAATAGGCACTATAGTAGTAAAAGTAATTATAAGTAGTAGCTCTCTCTTGTAATTATAAGGGCGCTTAACAGTATAGTTTATTTTCTTAAAAGAGATAAAAGAGCAAGATATACAGCTTACTTATAAAGCTATAAATAACAGCAGCTTATAAGGTTAAGCTTTAAGCTATAAATATAAATAATAAATAATAAATCTTATTATAAGCTACTTAAAGTATTATAAAAATAAGAAATTAAAAAGTATAAAAAGAGATATAATTTTAAGTTTATATATATATTATAATATAACTTTATAAATAATATATTAATTTATAAAATAATAATTTATTACTTTATTAAGCTATTAAATTATTTAAAAAAAGTAATAATATTAATATTAAATATTATATTAAAATTACCCTTTTTAATTATAATATACTTTATATAATTACTTTTAATTTAAGTACTTATAACCTTTTAAACTTTACTTATTATAAAATATAAAAGCTATAAAAGCTTAAAAATAATAATAATAATAATAATAATAAAGTAGCTAAAATTAAAGTATTAAAAGATAATTATAATTAAATAAAAGAAATTATAATATTATAAAAAGTATTAAAAGCTAAAAGTTATATTAAATATCTTAATAAAAAAAAGATATTAATTTATTATTAAATAACTTTAAAAAGGATTATATATATATTATAATAAAAGGTTAAATTATTAAAGGTTTATTAATTAAATTATTTAAGTTAAAAAAGTTAAAGTATTAATACTTTTATTAAAATAAGTTATATTTAAATAACTAGAAGCTTTAATTATTAAGAGAATATAAGTTAATTAAGTTTATAAGATTAATATATAATAATTTTAAACATAATAGGTCACTCCTAGAGGGATTAGAGGTCTTCTATTTCCTTAAGCATCATTTTCGTGGACATTACTCCAGGGCCTCTGCAGGCTGCTGAGTTACCGAGGCAATCCAGATCTTCATCTGCTACCAAGCCAAGTGTCTATCACGTAGTGGATTGAACCTAATATCAAGGGCTTTTAGGCTATCGAGGGTATTGGAAAACAAGAGGCCTACTCCGCTGCATAGATGGTTCGATAGCAAGATTGATAGATTTTTCAACAACGAGTACTCAGATACTGGATTGCTTCAATATCAAAGACTCAACCTCGCCGAAGTTACGCAATATATAAGTCACGTAGACGTTGCATTCTGCAAGCTGGATACCTTCGACTATGCTCCCTCTTATTGGGTATGGTGACCTGAACATTCGAAAATCTCAAATGATACCTCGTCGGCCTTTACTTTGCAAGCAGACGATCGAACCAACTCCAGATGTGCCCGTTGATAGCAGTGGTATAAATGTTGAAGTTCCAGCGTAAAACACTTTCTTCTGGGACGACGTTTCCTGTCTCAATCAAAACAGCCTTTATAAACCATGCTGATAAATCTGAAAAGAATGCTGTGTAACATCCGGCTTCCCTCCTGGTAGCATCATACGAAACGGCCAACCTTGCGAATGGTAGATATCTGCCGCTATCCTCTGAAGCCAAGCAGTAGGCACAACAGGGATCCAGAATTCGCACTTCTCACACGCCAGGATCTTCAGTCCTGTTGTCCATGACCGCTGTGCCTCATCTATTTCGCCGATTAAGAGTTGTGCGTGAGCCAAGCACAAGTGACACACAGCGGCTATGAATCCACCAGATGAACCCAGAGCATGCATGTGGCTAACCTGTTCGAGAGCATATTTCCAGCGCCGCATGGCTTCGCCTGAGTCTACCCTCATATGTGCTATGCGAGCTGATGCCAGTAGTGCTCTTATTTGTAGCTGTTGGTCGTTGATGTCATCTTGGCAGGGAGGCAGATCACTCAGTAAGTCATTGAGTGCTGACTCTGCTGCATCTAATTGTTTTAGACCGATGTTTGCCTCCACCAGTGCCAGAATGAGCCTTCGGAACCCACGACGGATGCGGTCACTTGGATTGATATGCTCAAGTTCAGGTTTCAGCATCTCCATAGCTTTGACGTACTCTCCCATCTCACAGTACACATCAGACAATCTTCCAAGCAAGACTCGACAAGAGTTTATAGGAATAGGTTTGATTCGACCCAGTGACAGGAACTGCTCTAAAGACGCCCTCGCCGCGTCGAAATCACCGATGGATTGGAAGTATCGAGCGGCAGTGCTTTGCAGCCGAAAGGTCACTTCCATATCCAAGGTTGACAACGGCTGCTGTGCTTCCCACTTGTAGGCAAATGAAGGAACATCAGTATTGTAGCACTTGATCTTGTTCTCCATCTGGGAAATGTGAAGGCGGCCCTCAAGTGCATGATCCCGGCGAGTACTCGGGCGTGGCCCTCGCCACAAGAAGTCGCGTATGTGCGCTTCCGACTTGGCAAGTTCTCCATCAACTCTATGAATTATGCTGCGGAATAGTACAACCGAGGCGTGGAGATAGTAGGGCATTGACTTTCGTAACAGCAGTTTGGCCTGTTTGACTGCAGCGCGGCGGATGACAAGTGAGTCTCTTTCGCAGAAATACAGGACAGCTTCGATAACGTGGGTCCTGAGAGAAGTTGATATCTTGCACGTTCTCAGAAGTCTTTCCAGTATTGTCCACACTTGTTGTTTCAACGACGGTGACCTGGGACACCAGGGTCAGTGATGTTGTAGAAAGTTCGGGATATCTCCTACCAGTCCGTGTTCCCCTCATAGCACAATGGGCAAGCAAAACAAATGAGCTTCAGAGCTGTTGTCTCGAGTACTTCGATCGTTTGTGGCGTCAAGGCTTCCTCGAGATCCGACATTCGTTCAGGACTAAGGGACCAAGCTTCAGTATTGTCTGCTTGGATTCGATCGACGATCCACGGACCTGCTATGACCTCAGAGAGCTTTGCTTCATTGCATAGAAGATCTACGAAGGCTTCAGGTAGGCCAAACTGAATAGCACTGGCTTGATCTACCTCTCCGTCGGCGTTCCAACGTCGTTGTGGCAAACGAATACTCTTTAACAAGACAGCTGGTATGTCGATGCCACCGAGCGCGTACATTATGAGATGTAACTCATCTTGAGCTGGAACAAATGAAGTGAACTCGCCAAACAGATTGTAATATCGTGCTGGCGAAGGAGGGTCTGTAGGTCAACTCAATATTACAACATCTGCACCATGTGTGAGATCACTAACCGCATAGCTGGCTAAGGACCAGGCGCTGTACAAGCTCATTGTACTTCTCAAATGATGGATTGAGCGATGATAAATGGGTGAACACTTCTTCATCGTCAACACTCAGATATCTCTCATAACTACATAGTATCAGCACATTCTGATACAGTCAATATGACGGCATCACATACGTTGAAGCAGGTACATCGAGTGGAAGCCAGAAGATTGCTCCTACGCCACCAAGTTTCTGAGCTATCTGAACATACTTCCTACCAGGATTTCTCAGATCTGTGAAACTCTGCATTCCTGGAAATACCTCAGCCACTTGAGGAGGGGCCAGTATCTGAGCATCCAATTTAGATCGAAGAAATATGACAACGCAGGCAAGTCGGCGCCGCAGCTCAAGATGAACCCGATCATCCGAGCCTGCCCAGAAACCAGTCACATCGTTCTCGAATCTTGAGAATACCCGATCGACAGGGGTGAGTTCAACCTTGTCTACAAAGAGAGCCTTGCCGGTTCGTTGGTTTCGTGGGGTGATCTGATACTGCAGCTGACGACTGAGCGAACCCGCTTGCGCTAAGAATTGGCGCAGATCCTCTAGATGGCGATTCAGCGCAGGGATCAGGTCTTTGGCTTGGGCCTCGTCGTAATCCTTTGCCAGGGTATGGATTGTGCTGCAGAGACAGCCATCCATGGTGCAGCGTCGTGTAACCTGCGTGTTGGGTCAAGGGTCGAATGGAGAGATAGTTGAGTCTCGATCTGCAAACTCTGAAGTGGATTGTTGAGGCATGCGAGTTTTTCGGGTCTGTTCGCCGAGCAGTACAGGACTGTACGCGTGTTCGCTGTCCTCATTCCTGTCGAACCAATGATCAATCTACCCTGACGTGATCTTATCTGATCTTGTGGATCCTAGCGCAAATATCCAGCTTGTGAAAAATCGGCTCATGCGAATATCCCAGCTAGTTAACGCCCACTCCACTAAACGACAGAGGACACAAGTGTTTGTCGAGCAGGGATCAGGAAACAGACTGTTTCTTCACAGTGAACAATTCACCACGATGAAGATCCCTGTCACGACCCATAATGACCAGCGCAGCCTATCAGGCTTGCAATCGAAGCACCGAGCCTAGCTGTCTTGGGGCCGACGCCGACGGAAAGCCGACGGAGATTGATAACAGCCAAGCTAACGCGTGCTAAAAATTAAGAACACTCATGACACCCTCTTCGCTAAGATTTTGTCCACTCAGAGGTCGCAGCGACATCGGGAATGTTCGTAGCTTGAATGCCACGCAGCGTGACTAGGATCATGCGGCGGGGCTCACGCGTAATGCCCACTTGACCGAGAGCCTGGTTAGACTTATCAATCAGAATTTAACGCAATCTTATCAATCAGGGCGAGATCTGTCATTCTCCTTCCATCATACCATGATCGCTTGTCGAAAATGGAGGGCGTCAGACCACCAAGTACTAAGCAGGGCAAGAATGAAGAGGCACTGACCAAGTATGCCGCTTTTCTATGTGGCCTCATGCTTTTGGTCATCGCCATTCGTTGGCTGCGCAAAACTCTCATTACATCTCCGCATTTGAAAACATCTGCTTCATCATTGACGTACGGGCGTGAGGCCAGTCTTCTATTATTCCAGTATGTAAAAGCGCCCAGAAATCCGGTCAGTAGTATACTCATGCTTTTTATAGAATTCTACAGAGACGTCTACCATCGTCATGGTTTGGCCGACCTTCCTTGGGGTTCATCGTGATGATCGGCATCTATCTCATTGGCAATATCGCCCTCTGTTCAAATATGCTTGCGATGCCCCAACTCTTGAATCACTGGGCCTCTAGGTTCGGATGGTAGGATGCACTGTTCCCTCAGGACATTCCATGGGTAATTGACAAACGTCAGGATGTGCGCTGGCAACATGGCGCTATGTGTCTTTTTTGGCCTGAAGAACACGCCGCTGGGCCCCTTGGCCTCAGTTTCACATAGCCAATTAAATATTCTTCACCGTGTTGTCGGCTATACAACTGTATTCCTCCTCGCTCTTCACGCCCTCGTCTACACCATACATTTTAGTCGCCAAGGTCGCTTGGTTCAGTTGTTGAAGAAGGAGGATATCGAAGGCATGGGTGCTGGTGTTGCCATGCTTATACTACTAATGGGAGTGTTTAGACACAGGCACTACGAGCTATTCTATGCTAGCCACATTATTGGATTCATGGCGGTTGTTCTCTTGACAGCGCTGCATAGGCCAAATTGGGCGAAGAAGATCCCAACGGTGATGCTCATCATATTCAGCATGTGGACTGTGGACCGACTCATACGATTGACCAAGTTATTATGCAACCTCGTTAACAACTCGGCGACATTCTATCCTCTCCATACCAGAGGAACAAGAATAGTGCTCAAGAAGCCTGGAATGGAAGACGCCTTACCCGGATCGCACTGCTTTTTGTGGGTTCCTAGACTTCGATTGTTTGAGACTCATCCATTTACTATCGTCAGTAATGACTCCTCTGGTCTAGAGCTGGTCATGAAGTCGCATAAAGGCTTCACGAAAGCCGTCGGCAGCTTTGCAAATCAGCATCTCAGAACTACTCTATGGGCATCTATTGATGGGCCCTATGGCTCGCTACCAGATATGAACAACTACGATAAACTGATCCTTATCGCTGGTGGAAGTGGAGCAGCCTTTACCTTTGGCGTCTTGAACCGTATCATGATGCAACGGGAAATGCTTGCAATACAATCTATCGAGTTTGTATGGGCAGTGAGGCGTACTGGTATGTTGAGATTAAGCCCTGACTGCCCAAAATTCTTTCGACTGACACCTTTTAGAACAGTTGAGTTGGTTTCGCAGACATTTGGGTAATATTGCGGAGTCTGCATTTCCCATCAGCATCAAGTTCTATGTGACGGGCGAACAGTCTGCATCTAGCTCAGTAGTTGACGATAGCGACACTCAAGAATCTTCAGGCGGGGCAGAAAGTGAAATTCTGCTAAGAGAGAATGCTTTCGACTATGAGACAATTTCTGAGATTGACGATTCATACGGGTCAATTCGTGGAGCGACTGACGATGAGCTGAAATCTAGTCCATTTTTCGAGAAGCTGGATGTTGATGGAACAATTAGAGCAGCCATAGAAGCGTCTCGGGGTCATGACCGAGTGCTAATCTTATCTTGCGGCCCCAGGTCGCTTATGGATGCCGTGCACGATTCAGCAAGTAAATGGCAGAAAAAGAAAAAGATTAGGATAGATGTCTACTGTGAGGATTTTGGCGGTTGATGGAATTACGTTGGATAGATATAGAGCGCAATTTTATTTAATGTGGGTTTTATTACTCTTTCACGGTTGAGTGTGATTACCTTTCGCAATGGGGATGCCCGATTAACTTCCACGTCTAGTAACCACTCACTTTAGCCCTGTGGCTGATATTCCCGTAACGTAATGCGGAGTCGAAATTTTGCAGATCACAACAGCAAGATGGGCGAAGCTTCATCTATCATGACATCTTCTCCATGTAAAAGAGATGATATTCCCTTATATTTCCTATCATCGCGTCTATGGCTAGACCTCCTGGACATCTTCTTTGAGACGTGCTGCTTAATTTACTTGTTGTATTATATGGATGTATCCAGGGTAGTCACCTAGGAAAATTGGGTATTTATTTGCAATTATGTGTGCATCTCTATCAGCCTCTGAGAAAAGAAAGCATTAATCTGAGTAGCAAAACAATTCGCCTCTACAGTACGCATGCCGAACTCGGAGTTTACATCTCTAGCATCTCTCACGCATGGCATGGTCCGAAGGCAACGAGGCGTCATCACAGTGGAGAAACACTCTCGAAAGTGGCTCTATGGGTGAACGGGGTTTTCCGACTCTGATTCTCTCACAGTGAGAGAATTTTCAATGTAACCTCACTAATCATTTACGGTTTAGACTGATCCCACCACATCTTATCAATCTGATTATCGCGGTCACTCTGACTTCTTTTGGGGTTCGCTCGGGACTAACATCAACTTTTTTTTTTTCAGATCAACTTAAATATGTGAAATATCCCCCGTCCTCTGCCCTTTGCCCAACCGAGCCTCAGCTCTATTTTCTGCCTCTCACCTATTGACTACTATTCTCTAATCTTCACACTCATGGCACAACCTCAGAAGGCGGAGAGCTTCATGAACGAAGAGAAGCTCGTACCGCCTCACGTTTCCGTCAAGGAAGATCACGTTCAATCTCATTCGCACATCTCCCAACCGGAAAATGACGGCCGCCAGCCCGTGCCACTGTCTTGGAAGCTCGCCTCCATCGTCCTCGTCACCGCAATTGGCTTCGGGTCGCAATGGAGCTCTGGTGTGACATCCGCCATGAAAAGCACCATCAAGAAAGAACTGCACATCAACAACACCCAATTCTCCCTCCTGGAAGCCAGCGAGGACTTCATGGTCACCGCCTTGATGCTTGTTAGTGGTATCGTAACTGATAGAATTGGTGGAGCTGGTATGACTGAAGCGACGCATGGGAGAACTTGACGCTGATCAGAAACAAGGCGCGATGCTGTATGGCAATCTTATTTATTCGGTCGGATCAATCTTGGTGGCTGGAGCGGCTCAGACTCGGTCATACAAATTCATGATGGCTGGCAGGGTCGTGCGCGCCCTCGGCGATATCGCCACCCAAGTCGCCCAATACAAGGTCTTCTCATCATGGTTCGCCCCCGGCAACGGATTCGCCTCAACCTTGGGCTTCGAATTAGGTATTGGTAAGATCGGAGCATTCGCCGGCAAATCCTCAGCCAACATCATCTCCAAGAGACTCGGGTTTGCCTGGGTTTTCTGGATTGCGGTATTTATGAACATCTTCACCAACGTCATGACCGGCGTCTTCTACTTCTTCACCAAGGTTGCCAATCGTCGCTATCACGGTATTAACAATCCAGCTACTGGCGAGAAACTTACTGAAAAGACGCGCAAGTTCGAATATCGCAAGGTATTGGAACTCCCGTGGACATTCTGGGCTGTCATGGGCTTTTCGCTGTTTGAAACAAGCGCTGCTATTGTGTTCCTGCAGAATGCGACAGAACTTGCTGAGCAGAGATTCGGCACGGATTCTATTGCAGCGGGATGGTATAGTTCCGTTTTACAATATTCAGGTATGCTGTCTTGTTAACATTTGTCGCACCGGACTAGCTCTGACCGTTCTTTCAGGTTTCTTTGTTGTTCCCTTACTGGGAGTATTCCTTGATCTTTATGGAAGCCGCATTTCCGTCTGTAAGTAGCTGATCATCTTGCATGCTAAGAAAAGCTTGCTGACTTTATGTAGTGGTATTCTGCGGCATTGGCATGTTTATCTCAATGCTTCTGGTGTGCTTCTCCGGAGCCGTCAAAGGAACAGCCGCATCATTCGGCGTCTTCGCTTTCGCATACTGCTTCGGTCCTGCCACGATTATCGATAGCACACGTACATCCATGTGGGACAGCACAGTCTTTGGCTCTGCTTACGCCATTAAAATCACAATGAACAATGCGTAAGAGGAACCAAATCAGACCTTTCGTTTCGCATTACTAACACTTACCATAGGATGAATATCATAGTCAGAATCATCACCGGAAAGATTCAAGATGCCGATAATAACTCGTACGACAATGTGACGATCGTCTACGTCGTCCTCGCCGGACTATCCGTTGTTGTATCGCTACTTCTTGCGGTTGGGGCGTGGAAGTCTGTGGACCTTGGACACCTCCAATGGTCACGAAAGAAGAGAATTGCACATGGCTCCTTGCTCAACGAAAGAAAGGAGATTTTTACTAAAGAAAACGGCGAGAAGAATAGGCGGGTATCGCTGGCTTGCTCCGCCACCTTGATTCTGTTGATCATCGGTAGCTGGTGCGGATACTTCTGGGGTGTTGCGACTGGAAACAATGATTAAGATAGTCTTACCACGGACTTTTGCTTCTTATAGTCTCGATCGTGAGTAGTCTGGGTCGAGACCTGTTTGAGGAGGGCTTGCAGATTATCGAGCGTCAGGCAAAGATCAACAGAGGACTGCCAGTTCTGGAAATTAACAGATTGAGGGACTTGCTTTCAATCATATTCCCTACCCGCTATTCTTGTATCATCAGAGCACTTATCCTATTATTGTTGCATATTAATATGTAGCCAGCAACTTGAGCGATTGAGCTCCGGGTATCAGTAATCATGTAGGCATGCCTCCCGGGGGTGTTTGAGTCATCTAACTTACCGCCAATACCACTTCCCAATCATCTGTTCATGCTAAGTCTTACCATCTACTATTAGATCTTTCAGAAGGACTATATAGTAAGTATATTAGTACTGATTGGGCAGAGGTAATTCGGTTAGAAGGATCAATCAAGTACACAACAAGAGATAAAGCCACGACTACTCATCATAACAATATCCTAAACCTAGGAAGAGTCTGATGAATGTTTAGGTTACATGCGAGGAGTTTAGACCAGGCTTCTCCAGACTTATGTACATCTCCACGCATTACCAACAATTCATGTGAAAGGCACCTGTGTTCGCAGCCTAAAGCTAAGCTTATGGGCAGCAGTCAACTACATAGTTAAAGAAATAAGAATGCCGATTATCCAAAAGGCTAATTCAGCCGCAGCCTTGACAGTGAAATGTTTACTGTCATCAGTAACAAGAGTTCTCAAGACGTAAAACTCATGTTGTGCACATGCTCATTTGCATACGCCGGAATGAAATCCGTAGTCAAATACCAGCCTGGCTTCTGCATGCTGTCCGAGATAACCTTCCCATTAATAACCAGGTTTTCGAAGGTAACGTTGCTGATCGTCCGGTCCTCATCATAACCGACAAAGATGGACATGCTGGCCTTTGTCCCAGTGTACTTTAAATCACGCACCAGTACATCCTTGATCCCTCGGCCCGGCGATGTGTTGTACTTGGTGTTGTACATGACGCGGAAGTTGAGCAGCTGACCGACGCGAATGTCTTCGACGCGCACGTCGTCAATCAAGACGTCTTGGATCAGATTGCCATCTCCAGGATTCAGTGCTATAGTTCCTTGGTAGTCGACCTGTCCCTCTCTTTGGTCGAGTATGTCGATGTTGCGAATAGTTAGACCTGCAATGGTCTCGGGGTCTTCAGTATTGCCATGGGTTCCAATATTAATCGGATGTGCAACATCAGCCCAGAGAATTGAGTCTTGAATCGTGATGTTCGTAGAGTTTCCGTACCATTCATCTCTGTGAGCATAGACAGCGATACAGTCATCAGAATTGCGCAAGAAGACAGAATCGATAAGAACGTTCTCGCAGCAATAAACATCCATTCCATCTCCCCATTGCACGGCACTAAAGTCGCGCCAGTGACTGAATGTCACGTCTTTTGACTCGTAAGCCCTGGGCAGGAAGTTGATGCCAACAAGACGATCGATCAAGACGTTGCTGGATCTGTAGACCTGTATAGAATTTCCCTTTGGACTATACAAGAGGCCTCGTCCACGTATGGTCACATCGCTTGAGTTGGTCACAGTGATATCGGGAGCTGAAATCACTGCTCCGCCGGCAACATACAGAGTTTTGCCAGATCCAACCTCGAGCGTAGAGTTGAGCTTGTGATAGCCAGGGCCGTAGTGCATGATATCTTTATCCCCCTCAGATGGGATATCTGTGTCGGGGGGATTGGTGAAGATGTGCAGAGCATCGAAGATGTCATCGTTGACTTGAACAATAACATCTCGCGGCTGATCCAAGGTGAAAGTGACAACGGAGCCAGACTTCTTAGGAGAAAGGTTGAAAGAGTAAGGCCTGATAACAGCCTTGGAAACTCGATCTTTGGTATATCTGGCTTGAATCTCTACAGTACCGTCAAAGTCGAGATAAGCCAGAGACGAGTTGTGCTTGATGGAACCGCCGGTGGTAAAGTTGACCTCGTTGAGAACAGGTTGATATGTTTCGATGCTTTGCCACTTGCCACCGGGAACGCGAGCTTTGACATCGAATGAGGTTGCGACAGGAACGCCATCGGGGATAGGCCAAGTCTGAAGAAAGCCCTTGGGGGTCTTTGCACCTTCAGCAATGGTGCTTTGACCAAGGAGCAAGAAGCACGCTGACTTGATAGCAGTGCTGAGCCTCATGGTGATGTTTTGTGTTGCAGCAAAGTAGAAAAGACCCAGTATAGATATGCCGGTGATCCGATTGACTTGAGTGAACAAGAGTTAGATAACAAGGAAGGATTCGTTTAACTCAGACATGGCTATGTGCGTACTTATCAGCGGGAACTCGGTATCGCCAAAGAGTTAGAACAATAAGGAAGTATTCCCTTGCGGAGGCTAATCGGCACTGCAATTCCCCGCTTCCCCGGATTTCGGGACCTGAACTAATATGCATTCTGCAGATTGGCTCGCTGATCTCGGAGGACCTGCCGATACCTTTCCCGCCTCTTTATCCAGCAGCAACTAAACCAGGGCGTGTGCAGTAGGTATTAAAATAAATCTTCAGAAGGACCGCGAGCAAGGGTCAGCAATGCAGTAAATGTTCCGATAGATTATCCGTCGATGTGGTCTTAGACGCGGCGGCCCAGATGAGTTAGCAGAGCCAGCATGAATTCTTCTATTGGCCTAATTAAGATTAGAGATGCTAATGTTAACGGAGATAGGCGCTTTGGGAACTGGAAAGGGTAATTGATATCACCAAGTATCGTGCTCCATTGTCCGAGGCGAAGGGAAGGGATTGGTTGGTTATTGTGGACAAATAGCGGTTGTCGAACCGCAGCGCTTACGAAACATAACTCATAGCCTGAATATTAAAGGTCTAGAGTATGGTCTACCAACACAGGAATTTCGGACATCCTAATACACGAAGTAGAGGCTTTGTGAATGTAGAAGTCAAGCTAACATGCATATGCCAGACTTTGAATCAACCCAGTATCGTCCTAGGGAGATGTTCCACGGTACACTGCAGCAAAGGGCTGACACATTTTCAGCTGCCCCAGTACAACATTTTTGCAGTCGCGAATGTGACTTAAGAGGGATCAGCGGACAATTAGATCTATATGATTCAGGAATGACTGACAGTTTGTAGATCACTTTCGCTACGCCAATCATATCCGCACATGTTGCGGCAGTTGATGTCTTAGATGCTGCCGAACTGAAGGGATGGGATTTTTCTTCAATGTCTCACAATTGAACTGCCGCGCTGGGGTTTGATCTTGCTTTGAAATGTTCTTCAAGACCTTTCGATGTAAACAGCGTGGCAGTTAGTGCTGGAAGTCTGACAAATGGTTCTACGTGCTTGGGAGAGTTCTAAAGCCTGAGGATCGGGCTATTATTTCTGATCATGCGATAAAGTCCGAATAAGAATAAAATTCAGGGGCGAATTGAAGATATATACGATTACAGGCTTCACAGTACAGAGTTATAGAAAAGACGGTCAGCATTTGAGGTTCAAGTCTAACTAGAAACACTGTTGTTCCTGGCTAACTACCGGTAGTGTCTTTGGTCTGTCAGAAGGGTATGACATAGACAGCGGCGCGAAGCCTCTAAAGAGTATCCGAATTACCAGGTTTGACGATCACATACCAGAAGATCAAGTTTCGAGTCTAGCGCAGCGAGTCAAGTTAAATTGCCAGGGCAATATGCTGTATAACCTCCGAACTGCACAGATACCAGTACTGCCGTGGCATGTAACAGGCCTATCATGGGTTTCAACTTAGATTCCACATCTGATGAACTGAGGAAAATGTGTATCACCTCCTTCCAAGACTCACGGATGGTAGCATTATTGGGAATGGCTACAATACAGCCAGGGACAGTTCTGATAGCCATTGAAAACTATAAAGCTGCTGCATCTTCCCTTCCCATCTGTCAATCATCAGCACTCATCATCAACATTTTGCCAACACAACCACTTCAATCTCAAAAATCCTTGCAAATCATCAACATGAAGGTCTCCGCCATGCTCATTTTCCCCGCCCTTGCTCTTGGAGCTGCTACGCCCAAGCTTCCAGTCTCTTCTATCGATCCGGCCTGTCTTGAGAGCATCACCAGCGTCGCCGACTGCATCAAGAACCTCAAGCCCACCGGCGCCGCTGTTCTTACTGATGTCGCAACCTGGTAAGTCTGATACTCTCTGTTATGCTCTGGCATAGATCATCAACTAATAGGATACAGCCTCGCCGAAATTGTGGCTGGGATCCAAAAGTGTATCCCTGGTGTCCCTGGCGGCTTGCCCTCTGGTCTGCCAACTGGCATCCCTACTGGACTCCCCACCGGCCTGCCTGTTCCCCTTCCCACTCCTATCCCTGGTGGCCTTCCTGAAAATGGTACCCCTGGAGTTCCCGAGGTTCCTGAGGCTCCTGGTATCCCTGGGCTTCCTTGAGTCCCTTCCAGCATACCAACAGCCCCGCAGACCTTTGTTCAACTAGAGGATGTATGGCGGTGATTGTTAACGAGACGCCTTTAAAAGGGTGCCTAACATTTGCTTGGATGTTGGTCTTGATTATTGAGTGTTTTGGATAGGAATGAACTTGTTGTGCATACCGTTCCATAGCATCAAACTCTTTGGCTTGGCCATGTGCAGTAAGACTTTCGTAGCAGAATTGATCAGAGAAACGATAGATGATCTTGCCCATGATATTTGTGCGCGATGTTATACATCACGCTCTGAATGTAAAGGACAAAATGGTGCTCTAAAGAGAAAAGAGACCAGGCCCAGAAAAAAGGTCATATCCTGTCTCCAGGCATCTCATGAGCATACATGAAATCCTTTCGAGGTTCGGGTCCATTTCACATCTAAATAGTGTCCGGCATGTAGCCTGTTTATGAGAACTGCCTGAGATAAGATGACCCGTCAACTGATAGATTTACTGTCTGCTTTGACTCACCGAGAGTGCCCAGTCTAACTTCAAGCGGCTGGGAACACAGCCAGCTAATTCAACCATGCCTGAAAATCCTGTCAGCAATGAAGATCATCGATAAGGATCAAGTTTTCAACTCGCGTAGAACCAAACGATACAAAAGCTTCTCATTGACGAGGTGAGAGCAGTCATTCTGTCCTGCATGGATGTCACCGGCTGGCTGACATTGGCTCCACCCCAAGGCCCAGATAGTACACTATCACCTTCAGCCATGAGAGTAGCCCGGGTATCGAGGACTAGGGTCTCGATACTACTTAACAGAAATACTTAAGCAAGTTCATTATATCCTAACAGACATTTAGACCAGTTTATTCTGCTTACTCAAGACTATGAAGCATCTCTCAGCTTCGAACCCCATCAGAGCCTTTGACTAGCCCAGGTATAGTTAGCCTATCCATGTTACCCGCTTAACTGTATTTGTCATCCTCCACCTCGGTATTACGTTCCGTGATGTAAATGACTGACTCACTGATCTTCTGAGTTCTTTTCTGTAGCCATGGTCAATCGAATTTCTACCTTCTCTTCTCACAACTAAGCAGCATAACTAGACAGACCACGATATTGCAGCCATGGCTCACCTTACCTACACTGCCTACGAAGGCTATGGCGAGCGCGCCAAGAAGGACCTTTGGTACAGCCAAGCCGTCCGAGTCGGAGACATCATCGAATGTTCTGGACAAGGTACGCTTTGCTCGTAGAAATGGGAGCCAGGTTGCTAAAGTACTGTCAGGTGGTTGGGACCGCGAGACGGAGAAAATCGACCCGAATGTGGTGATACAGATAGAGAAAGCCTTCGACAACGTGGAAGCTGCTTTGAAGGCAGCAGGTAGCCGCGGTTGGGAGGATGTTTTCTTCCTAAGGTCGCACCACCTGCCATTGAATAACGAGGCACTTGAGACCATGGTTCGCTGCCTCAAGAAATATTGCCCGAATCATCAGCCGACCTGGACGGCCCTGGGGGTTCCTCGCCTGGCTCTTGATGATATGCGAGTAGAGATTGAAGTGCGTGCGCATGTTCCTAAAGACCGAGAAGAGAAGTAACTGCGATATTTGAATAAACTGAATAAACAGATACTTGAATTGAGGATACTATCAACTATTTTGCAGGTTTCGAAGCGTAGAATCTATCATGGAAGTCATTGTCGGCTCTCCAGGGTTGCTGTGGACAGTGGCTTTGTTCCTCGGCTTTTGCATGAGGAATCGCAAATAGGATCGAAAAAGAAGATGCTCAGGAAGTTAATAAGACTCCACTCACACGAAGAAAATCCTGCTCTTGTCATTACCTACATATCTCGATTCCAGTCCTTTGCTAGATATTGCTCTGTCTTGGGTTGTTATCGTTATCATCATGACTGGGGCTAATCAGACTGATCTAGTCCTAACCGGGAAATACATCCAACCCAGAATGCGTCATTATTATAGTTGCGCACCAACAGAGATGCTGAATAAATTAGAGAATGGGAAAGAAGGACTGAGAGGCCACATGCTGGAGGCATGATTGGCAAATTTGGTGTATAATGAGCAATATGAAGGTCGCATCACATAACATATCTGATAAGTAAGATGTGAATGATTTTGTTTCTTCTCTCAAAGTTGGAGAATGTTAGACGACCCGCTCCTGTTGGCTGCTGGAATGATATGGTGCTTTATTATATAAATCTTACAATCAATTATCAAGGCTGCTGACATTTAAACCGCTAAGAACAAACCTCTATGATCAGCCGGGCAAATGATAGAAATCCTCTAGGTCCATCTTGGTACATCTGCTCTGGGGCACATCTAATTGGACCGGCTGGCAGTTTCAACCTCTGGGGCTGTGAACATGAATGAGGCGGATAATGGACTCGAGTTCCACTGCGGGGAGCCCGCTCGTGATCTTGCTTTGAGGCGGCCACGAAGAGCCAAGATTGGAGCGCTTCGAGTAGCGCGCTCTAGCGCCCTTTCACAGATCCATCAGTCATACATGCCTAGATAGCGGGGTTCACCTGGTGTAGGTAAATATCTCGAACATAAATACTCTCCCGCCTTTCTTTTCTCATTCTTTTCATCTCATATACCCCCAAAACTACTCAATTTCACCATGTCTCAAGGAAAGACTTTCACCCTCAGCACCGGCGCCAAGATCCCGTAAGTCAACTCGCAGAGCGCGTGAATAAGAATGGGCTAATTGTTTTGCAGTCTCCTGGGATACGGCACATGGCAAGCCTCACCCGGTGAGGTCGGTCAGGGTGTCTACGAGGCTCTCAAGGTTGGATACCGACACTTGGATCTCGCCAAGGTCTACGGAAACCAGCCTGAGATCGCCGAGGCCTTGAAGAAGTCCTTTGCTGAGATCCCTGGCCTCAAGCGAGAGGATGTCTTTATCACCTCTAAGCTCTGGAACTCGCAGCACGACCCTAAGCAGGTTGAGGCTGCTCTGGATGACTGTCTGCAGGAGCTTGGTCTTGAGTACCTTGATCTCTACCTCATCCACTTCCCCGTTTCTTTCAAGAACTCGGGAGCTCCTATTGGTCAGGATCTGTTCCCTCTCACCGGAGGAAACCAGCCCGATGGTGACGTCGTCATCGATGACAGCATCTCTATCGTCGACACATGGAAGGGTGAGTTAATCTTATCTAATCTGGTTATTGATCCACTCGGCTAACCTCTCCATGCACAGCCGTGACCGAGCTTCCCAAGTCCAAGGCCCGCGCCGTCGGTGTCTCCAACCATACCAAGGAGCACGTAAGTATTTTCCCTTTGGTACGTCAAAATAAGAAGCTAACGCAACCTGAAGATCGAGGCACTCATCAAGGGCACTGGAGTCGTCCCTGCTGTCAACCAGATTGAGCGCCACCCTCTCCTGATCCAGAAGGATCTCATCGATTTCTGCAAGGAGAAGAACATCCACGTTACCGCATACTCTGTAAGTCGATGGAGACCTTGTCGAGAACTCGACGCTAATTCATGTGCAGGCTTTCGGCAACAACATGGTCAACGCTCCCCTCCTCTTCACCTACCCCGAGATCAAGGCCGTCGCCGAGCGATTGACCAAGGAGAAGGGTCAACCCGTCTCACCTACTCAAGTCCTGTAAGTCACCATAACTATGTCACACAGATTTACATAGCTGACACGATTGCAGTCTCGCCTGGGCTCAGGTTGGTGGCCACAGTGTCATCCCCAAGTCTGTCACACCCAAGCGTATTGCCGAGAACTTCCAGGAGATCGACTTGTCTGAGGACGATATCCGAGAGATTGAGCAGGTTGGCAAGGAGCAGCGCCGATACAACGTTCCTTACGTCGCTAGTAAGTTCAGTTCCATAACCCTTATCAAGTTCAGTGCTGACCATGTCAATAGACAAGCCTCGTTGGGACGTAAACATCTTCGGCCATGAGGATGAGAAGCCTGCTACCCACCAGGTCATTATTTAGACAAAAGTAAAAGTAGAAATAGAAATGCTTGACTTGGTTTCTCATATTATGAAGAAGTATCTATTGAGACTATGTACTTGTGACCCGCCAGTGATCTATAAAGGCTCGCATAAACCTATTTCCTGGATATTCATCGCCCACTACTATCTCGTCTTCCAAATGATATCTAGATCACGGCAATATCTAAGAGCATACGTCATTCTCGTAACCTCCCACGACGCCTCAAGATCTTCCTTCACTACTAGCCTATTCTCAGGTGAAGAAAGAAATATTCCCAAGGTATACGCTGGCCAATTACCCGCATATGATCTGGCCCATTCTAGGCTGCCTTGGTGACTCTTGAGAATTCGTAGGAACAGTTTTATCTGCCACTTATCGCTGGATACCACCGACGGCATAGTCCCTCTACTCCCATTCTCACTAATCTGCTCAAGCAGGAGAGACGCAACTAACGCGTATAGATATGTTTCGTCCCTAATTTTCGAGCTGGGTATCTTTCTGACTGTATCGGAGGAGGAGAGGTAAATGGATTCTGAGTCCGGATCGCAGAGTTGTGCTTCCCAGAATTGTATCTCTTGTCGTATCCGGCTGAAGACTTCTGGTTCAAGACTGACACCTGAACGGTAGCATTCTCTTAAGATTATGGTTGTACGGAAGAACAACAACGGTACTCCTAAGACAGGGCTTTCGACGTTCCAAGGCGCTCCTGATAAGAGAGTTGACCTGTCAAGGAGCTTCTCAACTCCATCCCAGAAATCTGGGTCGAACACAAACTCGGATTGACTGCTTTCTGTCCATAGGCCCGTTGACAGTAGGAATTGCTGGTAGATGACACTCTCGAGCGCGAGTCTGTCGAACAGGCGTTGAATACCGGCTGGCTTGTCAAGCAATCTCAAAGTGACGATACGAGTCGCAGCATTGACGTGCTGTGCAACGTCACTCTGTGTACCCCATCCCAAGCACTGCTGCTGTCAGTAATTAAATCTGTATCACGATGGCTGGATACATACCCCGTGCAGATAAAGCAGCATTACAGACATGAGGAGCGCGTCATGATTCTCATATTGAGAGACCTTCCCAAGCAAAAGCTGCAGTTCTTTCACTCCCTCCGCGTAATAGGATAACGCAACGGGATGCATCTCCCATACAGAGTCGGTGAGAAAGATATGTGATGCAGCACAAGCCAAGACCGAGTAGTATAAGCTCTTGTGAGTCACCATAAGCTGCTTGATCTCAGTGAGCCAGCCGTCGTGGAATCCGCGGTAGCAGTCTGGTAGTAGAAGAAGGGAGAAGTATTTGTCGGAGAAATGGTCTGAGACGCGGAGCTCTAGGTGGTTGGAGAGCACGCGATGCACTGTCGCGGCTTGCGATAGGAGGTCTAACGGACAGACGGAATCCGTCTCGTATGTAGTTGATGGGCTGGAGGGGGGGAAAGCGTGTTGTACGGGGTGGTTGCTGCTGCTGGGTATCAAGGAGTTCCCGATGTCATCGTCGGGCTGTTGTAATTCTTTCAGACTCCGGTCTTGGTGCCGTGAATCGTAATGGTGGGAGTAACGACGATCGAGTAAATCGCTTGCTGACGGCCATATACATTTTCGTCCAGAGGATCGGCACAAGTCGCAGATCGGGGACTTTTCATCGCATTTCTTTCGTCTTTGTCTACCTGTTATTAAATGTTAGCAACACAATTGACCTCATACTGTAGACCTACATGTGAAGCACCCCGTCTTCGTTCGTAACTTCCTTCGTGAATTGTTAATTTTGTCAGTCATCGTCGCATCTTTAGTCGAGACAAGAAATGGCGGGCGGGGGCATTTATTGGAGTCGGCACTGGGAAAGGGAGGAGATTCAGGTGCTATTTGAATCTTAACGTTGGCGTGTAACCAGGGACATCTTGACCTAAACGGGTTAACTTGTGTTCCTGGCGTGCGTCAGCGTTATCTGGGGCTGATCATCTGCAACATCACTGGACGATAGCTTCATGGTGGAGTTGTTGGGATGCGGGGTTGACATGGATGGTTATCCTGCCATACGCTTGGCATAACGATAGCCGATATCAAGATCCCATTCGCCCAATCAGTTCCTTGTTGCGTATCTCGATCTACTGGATGCTGTTATCAAGACAGCTTTGAGACTTATCAAGGTCGGTTGAAAGGAACTGGAGACATGGGACTTGTGCAGTTACACATGCGAGGAGTTGGAGCATTTTTAGTCCAGTATCAATTAAGAATGGCATCTTGTGTTATTCTAGATACAGTCAAATGCCGATATTTGCAAAGTCCGGCGATTCTCTCCTCCATTACCTACACTCCAAAAAGTAACTAGCATTTCCTTCATCAATCAGTGGCTCGCTTGACCATCCTCAGACAGCTCATAATATTTCTCAGCGCTACGAGTTCTGAACATCTTGCCATACACCATCATAATGATAAACGCAGAGGAGGCTGCCATTCCGACAAAGGCTGCGGAAATGAAGCAGTTTTGATACCCAAGATGAGTAATCCATGGAGTAATGCTACTCGAGTTGTTAGCAAGTCTTGACAAAAGCGGTTGGAATAAGACTTACCCGTAGCTAATTGCAAAAGACATGGTGTTGCGGATGAGAATGACAGTGACGATTGCATCGCCACTGATGCCATGATAACTATCGATAAGATAGTTGACGCTGAGAGTGATGCCTACAGCACTGGTGAAGGCGAGACATCCCATCGCAAAGACAAGTCCAAACCAATGGACTCCATGATCAGCTCCAACACCCCAGAGAATCAGTGAACAGGGTACCATGACGACGCAGATAGCAAACGGCCAAAGACGACTCTCGGCTTCCATAATGCCGCCATTGCGACGGGCGAGCCTGATGGTCAGAATATCACTGAGTCTGCCAGAAACCAGTGCTCCAATGACGACACCAACGCAACAGGCAAGCTAGCTCAGTCCTACCATTGAAGAGCTAAAGTTGTAGGGTTCTCCCGAAAGAATCAGTGAGGCCGTGGCATTGAGAACATTGAACCAGATCAGGTATGAACCGTACGAAAAGCCGGCGTAGAAGATGACAGGCCAGGTTAGATACTTCAATGATCGCCATGATCGTGTGAGCATGCTTTGTCCCGGTGATGGCTGCCAAAGCGACATCTTCTGGATGAACGTTTTGGGGCTGTTATAAACCTCGCCATTCTCCGCAGCCGGTGCATCCGCAGCGACGGAATCACTCTTCTCATTCTTGATCTCACCCTGAGAGAATGTAACCTCAGGAGTATCCTCTGACACGGGTTCCCGGGTGTAATTCGTCTCTTCCATGAAGAGAAAGAGGAAGACAAATACCGCCGCCAGGAAGATAGCGGGCCAGTAAAAGACCCACTGCCAGCCTTGGTGATCGGCGATGAAGCCGCATACAACCGGGGCGAAGTAATTGCTGCCGGCGAGGGCAAAGGAATAAATTCCCATGTATGTACCGCGCTCGTGGGTGAAGTCCTAAGCCCGTTAGCAGAGGCTTTGCGGAGTGGTTTGGACACTTACGATATCGGTGACTGAGATCTCGGGAAGAGCTTCAATGGGAGAAATGAAGAAGCCTTGGACGATGCACTTTGCTAGCCACTCGCCATTGCTGGTGACATATGCACTAGAAGAATGTCAGTCAAAGCATACATAACAGGTGCAAGATCGAAACCAACCTCCAGATACTGGTACCCTAAAAGGTGTCAGAAATGTATTCAAGTGTTGCGCTCGGGGGCACTTACTATCGCACCAAGGATAGAGATCAGATACGTCAAGCGTTTGCCATAGCGCAAAGAAAAAGGCTGCCAGAACAAAAGACTCCAGCCAAGAAAGAGGAACATATATCCCGTACCCTCATTCAGAGTAGCGATAGAAACGCCAGATTGAGCGGAGAGGGGCACGAGGACAGAATAGACGGTAGACACTGCAAACCCAGCGAACCAGGTATATCTACACATTGTTAGTTGTATCCCAGCACGGTGGAGTACACGTACAGGTTCTGGCAAATCAGTGAGAGTAGCTTGCGACGGGGAGTCCAGTTCAATGGATCATTGGGGTCTTTGGATGGAGTCGGGTTCAGGACAATGTCGGCAGATGAACTGGCATGACGAGCATGCATGTCGTGGTCCAGATCCACAAGGTGGACTGTGCCAGGGATGCTGATGGTTTCGGTCATTGTGGGTAGGTAGAGAATGGAGTAAAAGCGGATTGCTAAAGATCTGATGGATACAAATGTGAGTTGAGGCCCGCCAATATATACCCAGGTTGACTATCTACCCTGAGAATAATGATACAGCTGATATGATGAAGCTGTGAATATCGATAGCTTAGGTAGTTATCTTGGTTTCCGAGATTCGCTTCCCCGCTAAGAGCTAATCAGGAGGGGGGCGGATAAGCTAGTGGTGCATTGGTGCAACATGATGGCGCAAATACATGTGAATGGTCAGTCTTATCATCATGGTGGGACGTGGGCTTGAGCTAAGTTAGGTTGGTGATTCTGCCCAATGATGTGTATTTGCGACGGATCCTCGTGTCGACCTACCCTAAGAGACTAGGAATGCAATTCCGAGATTGAGAATGAATGTCGAGCGGGCGAGAGGAACGGGATGATCTCTCTTGTGTAACTTTAAACAGTATTAATACTTGAAGTTATCTTGCAATCTACTTGATCTCTCTATATCTTTCCATTCCAAGTTCATTATCTCTAGATACTTCAATTCTTATCAACATCTTCTTCAACCCATCATGAGCGTCGTTGCACCTTCCCCTCTTCCGCTATCTCAGCCACAAGCCCTGATCAAAGATGCCTCCATTGTTCAAGTGAGAGCAGCCGATGATCTAGAACAGCAGACTTCATTTACTGTTGAGCCAAAGCCTGTTCCTCGCGGAACACCTGCGGTATCCTCACTGAAGATGAGGTTCGCATCACAGAGGATTATGATGCCGTTGGTCTACTGCAGGCACTCGCAAGCCGTCATTTTTCGGCCGTTCAAGTCGCCACTGCTTTTGCCAAACGGGCTATTGTCGCACATCAACTCACCTGCTGTTTAACACAGTGGCTTATGGATGAAGCTATTGCGCAAGCAAGAGGTCTTGATGAGTACATGGCCAAGCACGGGAAACCGATTGGTCCTCTGCACGGACTGCCAATCAGCATCAAAGAACACATGGCCATGGCCGGCACGCTGTCGTCACAGGGTTATCTGGCGAGTTTGAGAGAGGATACGACAGATAGTGACATGGTTGCGATTCTGAGAAGTCTCGGCGCTGTGTTCTATTGCAAGACCAATCAGCCCCAAACGATTATGCATCTGGAAACTGACTCCCTTTGGGGTCGTACCCTCAACCCTTTCAACATCAACCTCTCAGCAGGTGGATCAACGGGCGGTGAAGCAACCCTTATTGCAATGAAGGGTTCTGTTCTTGGTGTTGGCACTGATATCGGCGGTAGTATCCGTGGTCCTGCAGCCTTTTGCGGCATCTATGGATTCAAGCCAACGTCATACACCATGCCAATGAGAGGTTTCGACGCAATGCCGTTCCCAGCTGAGTTGACTGTTCTGGCGTCAGCTGGTCCTATGTGTCGGAGCTTGAGAGACATGGACCTATTGATGCAGTGCGTTTTGTCGTCCAAGCCACATTTGAAGGACCCAAGATTGGTGCCTATTCCTTGGAATGGCCTCAAGACTCCCATCGATGGTCGTTTGAAGATTGGCTTTGTCAACGACGATGGCTTTGTTGTTCCTCAACCTCCTGTTGTAAAGGCTCTAGCGTGGGCTCGAGAGCAGCTCTGTGATCCGAGATATAGCGATCTCATTGAGCTCAAGGACTTTAAGGTGTTTGACTCGGCGGGCGCTTGGTCTAAGATTCGACGCATGTACTGGCCAGATGGTGGACAGCCATCACGCGATGCCATACAAGCTACAGGCGAGCCCATCCACCCTCTCAGTGACTGGATCTGGAAGGACGCGGAGCCACTTGGTATGAAGAACGCCGCTGACTTGAGTCTCATGCGTCGGGAACGAGATGAATTCCGCTGGGCATTTGCAAAGAACTGGGAAGATCAAGACGTGGATATCCTCATTGGACCTGCATTCGTCGGACCCGCATCAGCTCATGATACAGCGTTCTTCTGGAACTATACATCACTGTATAACCTTGTGGATTATCCTGGTGTCGTCGTACCTACACCTGTCAGGGTGGAGGGGAGTGAGAAGTATTCTGGTGGATACGAGCCTTTGAGTGAGGCTTGTGGACAGGTGAAGAAGCTGTGGGAGGACTCAGACTTTACTGGCGCTCCGATCAATCTTCAGATTGTTGCGAGAAAGTACCATGATAATGAGTTATTTGGGGCGCTGGCGCTGTTGAAGGATGTATTGAAGCTACAGTAGTTACTTGTTACAGAAATAAATTGCATTTGCGACCTAAGACGCAGACTGTTTATCTTATCTTTGTATGCACCTGACTTGTCGTACGGAGGAGAGAGAAGCAAGATAAGTGGTCATTAGAGTGAGACGTCATACCTCGGTCCAAGCACACGATTAAAGTTGGAGCTAGCGGTACACCATGCTACAGCTAACGAATCATTTTTAGCGCCTTCAGTGCGCTTAGACCACTGAAGATTAGCTTCCGAGTGCTTCTGTCGATCATCATGTCCTTGAATGCATCATCGACTGAGCGACAGGACATAATAAATAGCAAGGCTTGCTGCAACTTGTTCAATTACCGTGCGTCCTTTTGTGACTGAGAACAATTAAACACAGAACGTCAGTATGGCAGCAGCAATCAACATCGTGCGCCAGAGCTTATTCGCCGGCAGTCCAAAATACACAGAAAATGATCTACCAGATCTCAAAGGCAAAGTACGTCGCTGTCCATCATGTCCCCCATAACCCTCACTGACTTTCACTTTTTAACCTCCAGGTAATCGCCATCACAGGCTCGAATACCGGCGTCGGAAAAGAAATCGCCAAGATGGTGTATAGAAGAAACGCAAAAGTCTACATGTTCGCACGAACAACAACGAAAAACGAAAAGGCTCATGACGAGATCAAAGCTGCCTTTCCAGAATCACGAGGCGAATTGATCTGCATCCAACTTGACCTCGCCGACCTCGATAGTGTTCAAGTAGCGGCTGCAGAGTTCCTCAGTAGAGAAGATGAGCTTCACGTTCTTTTTAATAATGCAGGCGTTGGATTCCCAGAATATGGCTCCAAGACCAAGCAGGGCTACGAATTACAGTTGGGAGTCAACTGTCTTGGTAGTTTCGCTCTCACGCAGAGATTAACGCCCGTGTTGGTCGATACTGCAAAGACATCTTCACCAGGAAGTGTTCGTGTGGTTTGGGCATCGTCAACAGCTGCGTTTTGGACGTCGACGAAGAAATACATCGAGCGAGTTAAAGACATTAACAAGCAAAGCCTATTTCAGCAATATGCGATTAGCAAGCTGGGCAACTACTACCACGCCACAGAATATGCTGCCCGCCACAAAAGCGACGGTATTATCTCTGTACCGCTCAACCCAGGCAATCTCGACTCCGAGCTTTGGCGTACGCAAGGGAAATTCCTGACTCAGATCCTTCGAAGGACTGTTTTCTATCCGTCGCACTATGGTGGGTATGTTAATATCTTTGCGGGGTTCTCTCCTGAAGTGACGCTCGAGAATTCGGGTAGATTCAGTAAGTAGTCCGAAGGATGCTGCTTTGTGGATTTGTTGAGCTGACGATCTTGTAGTTTCGCCGTGGGGAAGGCTGTGGCATGCACTCCCGGCTATGGTGAAGGGATCAAAGACAGAGGATGAGGGTGGAACTGTTCATGCGAAACGCTTTTGGGAGTGGACGGAGGAACAGGTCTCACAATATTGTTCTGGTCCTAGTACCAAGGAGCCCCTTGGGTAGTGGTTGATAAGGAAGGAAATCATTATGTAGTTGCGTTATTACTTCGTGATTGCTTGGGTCGCCTTGTTCATAGTCGGTAGGACTTAATATGATCTCAACCCATAAGCATAATTCAATTCCGTTATTCAGTGGCTTTGAAAATGATCTTGCCGCTCCCTACACCAAGGATCCAATGCACTGCGCGGGCCTTGGGGATCGAGAAATGTCACAACTTTAAACCAGAGTACCAAAATAAACTTGATAAAGATTTCCTAAGCTTAGGCTAAAATACCTAACTATCTTTATCCCTTAGGATTCATATCCTGACGTTTCTTGCCTCTTCTGATCCCGATGACGGAATATCGGGGCTGAACGTTGCTCTACCCAAGCCTTAACAATCTGTCCTCACAAAGCCAACATTCATCAGTGATCGCTCATCCCGCATAGTGATTCAAGACCTCGAACCCAAGAATCGCTGCAGGGCCTCCTTAATCTGACGAAAACAGTGGTAATAAAACAACAAGCAAGACACCTTGAAAAACAAGTTGATGAACTGTCCAAAAAAGAAGTGTGGAGACTTCAAGGCATGCATAAACAAAAACCCAGTGAGAAGGCCCAACCAAAAGGGCATCTTGAAGACCGGCATCAGTCAGAAGTCATTGATGAGAATACCTATGCAGCTGAGCGAAGCAGATAGAAAAGAAGCGCGATGGCACCAACTGGAATAATGCAGTAGTACACAGCGGTGAAGAAAAGGTGGAGGAGAAGTCGGATGTACTTCAGAAGGGTGATGCAGAAGGAGAGACAGGAGAGAATGGCGAATACCAAGATCAAGATGATAAAGAGGGGAAGGTGTTCACGTTGAACGGTCTTCATAGTGGGCGGGTGGTGGGAATGAGACTGTACTTGAGTGAACTTCTGTGTCAGATGGGGATGAAGGAAGTGAATCTTCTATGGTAGGCAGCGCTTGCATTCGACGCCTTTATACGATTCCCAGTTGATTTGATTGCCAGTGGCAGCTTATCTTCTATGTCATGAGCTTTTAGGCATATATCAAGAACATTGAATCCCATACCGTGTACAAACAGACGTCGCTCAACTTTGCGCCGAATGGGCAATCGAATACAGGACACAACGTGAACAGCATTCTTACATTACTTGACACTTTGTATAGCATGTTGCAACGAGGTAGTCGAAGTCGTAACATGTATGAGAACGTGCGACTATGAACATGTAGCCTTGGGGCAGCAGTGCGCTGCAATGAACTATTACTGAAGTAAAAACGATAGAACACAAGGCGTTCATTTGTTCTTGAGGTAAGTGGATATATTTGTGAAGAGCTATACATTACTTCTTGGGATAACAGTTGTAAAGAAACTTCATGGACCCTGCATACTGGAACAACAACCTTTCTGGAGACGCCGTCTCTCCTGCCAGTGGCGATAGTCGTTTGTATGATGCCTAGAGCTTGCGAGCGAGGCACATGGCCCGAGTACCCGGCTTTATTCGATCCGATCTGCACTACCACTGGCATCACCTCTCCCGGCATCACTGGCCCCTGCGAGTCTGGTAAAAGCGCCCTCGTTTGACTATGCTTGACGCCAAACCGGACATCCAGCTCAGGGACTCCGGGCCGTCTTAGCGACACGCGGTCGGCATCTGAAGTCCCAGTCAGAGATTCTCGCAATAGCCAAAACCAATTGTTTAATATGGTGAGTCGCCTAGCTTTTTCTTTACTGGACTATTCTGTTGTGATAGAAAAGTCCCGAAACTGCACTTTCAACACTCCACCGCTCTGACTCTCATCACCCTTCGGCATACAAGCCGCAACACCAATCCAGATATCATTCTCAGGAGCAACATCAACCACCCAAGTCAGCTTCCTCACCGGCGTTCTCCTCCCATCTTTCCCCGTGACATATATCCAAAGCGAACCCTTCACTTTCTCCATCTCAAATGTAGCACAATTCTCCCCCAACCTGACCAAACTCCAATCCGAGTACGGTTTTGCAGCAGCGACAGAAGCAAAGAATTCACCGTCGACTTTCTCGATTCCAGCTTTTATCCATGTTCGTGGTGATTCCTCGAGGCCGGTTGGAGTGATGGGGATTGTTTCGGGCATGAATAAGATGAGACCGCCTTGAGAGTAATTCCCGGGGAAGTCTGAGGAGATTGTGACTTTGGCGCTTTTGAATGAGGTTAGAGGGATGGGGGTTGCGTAGATGGGGCCGTTAAAGTCATCGCGGCCTCCAGCGCAAGAGGGAGTTCTCCAAATGTCGGGGCCAGGAAGAGCGACGAGTTCAAATGATTCAGATTGAGGGTTCTCTGGAAGGGTTGATTGATTGGGTACACCGGAGAACAAAGTGAATTCCATCTTGCTTTGATCAGGAACTTTGTATTAGAACTCTAGGTCAGGTCTTGGAGAATGCGATGCACAAAGTCGTTGATCATGACAGATCTGCTGAACATCTTATGTTTTGTTTGCTCTGGTGCGGGGTTTGTTATCGGTGAAACTCCCCGATTAGGAAGTAACGATAAGAGATCCGTGACGTCTAGGGTAGCCTGAAGATCGCCAAAGTTGTGAACCATCTGACACAGCTGAGTTCAATTCAGCTCGACAAAAGTCTTTGCTCATAGAAGCGCAATAGTATCATTGCTACCTACGATCACAATTCTCGCTTTCAATCCGCTATCTCAGCCGAGCCTCATACAAGATGCGCCTGAACATCCTTCATAAGAATCTCCTCCATCTCACGAGTATTCGACCCTGCCAAAACGCACTGACAGACCTTGACAGCACGGAGCAAAGCAACAAGGATGTACAACTGCTCAGCCTCATCAAGCTCCTCATCTGTAAGAAAGTCCATCACATTATCAGCAAGACCCTGTATGTCCTGATGACCACCCTCTTTGGCCGACAGGTCAATGTTCATGAAATCCACCTCAAAGTCAGCTTGCAACAGCTGCACAAGTGCCGGCGCCCCCTTCAATAAGTCTGTAGGTCCGTTCGCAATTCGCTCTGTGCGACCAACGTACGAGAGCCATGCGTCAATTCTCATCAATTCAATATTGAGGTCTTCACAGTAGCGCTCTTGATCGTGTAGGTAGCTTGATACCTGCCATTCATAAGAATACAGCAATTCGAGTGCCGGAATAGTGTACTGAAAGGCTGGAACCCGTACACCCTTATATGAACCTCGCGCAATAACACCGCCACGGGCATTACTTGCGTACGCCGGGTATGATATCCCACCGTACGTGATCCAGTCTCGCGTTGTGTAGAAGCGGCGAGGATTGCAGTAGACCAAACTGACATTCTCCTCCAGGAACCCCAGCAGCGCTTCCAGAATGACAGTGACGGCACCGACTAGCGATGTATCTGTCGGTACGTCGGATCTCCACGGTGTAGCCCAGAAGCCCTGGTAGATGTCCACCTGGCAGAACCAATACATGTCCATGCGATTGAGAGACACGACGTTCCCTCGCGATCTATTTCGTCTGTCGCGCTCTACCTCCCTCTCTTCGCGTCTGCGCCGTCGTTCTGCTTCTCTTAAGTGAGCTTTATCCTCCTTTGTTTCTGGCGTTGGCTCTGAGCCCAGTCCTTCTCCCGAGTAGGTTAGTAGGAACTGGGGTCTGTTATCGTTCATCCCGGAATCCTCAACGATAGCCTTATCCTTCTGTATCTTTCGGCTACGCTTGTTCCTCTTCTGTTGTCGTTTCTTCGCTGCAAGGCCTCGGTCCAGTGCCTCCAGACCCTGCGGCCCTTCGGACTCAGACGCCACTTCATCACCGGTATCTGAGACGTCTTCGACTGTGACTCTTCTGCGAGGTTGGTGTATGTCTGGTTCCCGGTGGCTTGCATCTTGCGGACTCTCCTCTGGCAATGTTTCCCAGTGTGGTGTCTGGGTCAGAAGGAGACGAGTCACTGGTCTCGCAAAGATGGCCGGGGAGCCCCCTGCACTTGTCGGGGAAGCGCCTAAATTCTGTTCGTCGGGCTTTAACGAGGTACTTTCAGATTGGCCTCCCTCTTGGTCCATTTCAAGCGCTGTTATTTCTTTCTGTAGATGGCCATGTGTCAATGGTTCGGCAACAGGTGTTGTTGGGATATCGTCACTTTGCCCCTTTCCTTTTGCATCGTGTTGAGTTGAATTGCTAGATTCGCCCGGATGGATCTCAGATATCTCTTCTTTCACTAGATCTCGACCAGTTGACTGGGCCTGTTGGGAGCTTGAGTCGTCTCCGGAGAGATCCTGATGCAGTTCTTCCGTAGGAGCCGCATCTTGTTCCTCTGGGGAGTTGAGTTCAGCGTCTGATATAGATTGATGTACTGATGTCGCGTGCCCTTCATCCTCTTCCCCAGTTCCTCCCTGGTCTTCATTATTCTCCTTATCCCCGTTACCCTCTGTAGCAACCTCTTGAGCGGGCGGACGCGGCGGCTCTATGATGAACCAATTTCCATCTTGAGACCGGCGATTTACGGACACAGGCACTGTCTTGCCTGATTTCTTGCCTTTCGTCTTCTTTTTCTTTGTACTTTGACGTTGATCCATATCCACTGGAATGATCCCAGCCCTATTGAACACTCTTCTATGTCCCTTATACGTGTAATGCTGGCCGGACTCTTGATAACTAGTCCATCGGTCGTCAAGACGTCTAGTGGTCCGTCTCTTAAGTGAGTCAAAATAAACCTTTGCAACACTACAGACGTCCCATGTCCGCGACATCCAACGGGCATTCACAACCCCTCTGTTATCCTCTCTCCATGGAGGTAGTGATCGAGGCAAAGGTGAGGTGATAGCCCTGGGCGTAAAATGAAGTATTGGTCCGAGAATCGGATGGTTAGAGCTAGTAATCGTGCCGATGGCGCCTTGCATCGAGATGGACTTTTCTCTAAATGAACAGTCTGTGATCTTCATACCCGCTGTTAACCCCATCACTGCAATATCCCTCATGGAAACTTGCATCGGTGCCGTTACAAGATCGGAGGGACATCGGTCGGCGTCATAAGTGACAGAGCGGTATCTCACTGACCCTCCGCATGGCGCGTTGATGGCTTTGCAGAAGGATACCCAGGAGGCCTCGCCCACGGATGTGTCATTGGAGACAGAGGCTGGTTGTCTCTTCTTTGCCGGCGGTAAAATTGAGCCGGCTCTTCCAAACTTGCGACGCAGCCAAATGCTCAAAAGGTCCCAAGAACTATAGTCAGAGCCAGTCGAAGAGCTCCAAGAGTCGCTGCTCGTCTGTAATTCGCCTGAGCCCTTGCTTCGGAACGTGCGGCGCAGCAAAAGTCTCAGAGTATCCCAATAAGTCCAACGGGAACGATCATAGGAACTCCAAGGTTCGCTGCTCGTCTGTGATCCTCTAACCGCCGTACCCCTCCTGTGAACAGGTACTCTATAATCGGATACAATTTCAACCGAGGAGCTTGAAGCCGAGTAGTCAACCAGTGAATCTGGCTGGACATTAGGTAGCATTTCCGACCCGATAGCATAAGACTTGATATGCGGGCTTTCTTTTGGCCACAGGTCGGCATCGAGATTGATCTGGGGGATCGAGTAGAGTACTCGGAAGCGAAACTGAGAGAACTGCCAAACGCGGTAACCCTGGCCTGGTAAAGGACCAAACACGACGCTATCGCAGAGACGGATGAGTTGACCAGTGATTAAATACTGTTGCAGTGCTTGAGCAGCAGCGACTAGCAGTGCGAATAGCGCGACGATTAAAGCCGCTACAGCAGAAATAGCACTTGCATCCCAGTCACCAGCCATGGCAGACACTGTTGGGCGAAAGGCTATGGCAGTGAGGCTAAAATTCGGATAACGGTAGGTTTCGGGCTGTAGAGCTTGATAACCGTTGTAATGCGGTTATGTTCAGCGCAAGCAGTATCAGAAAATGAAGAAGAGAACGGTGGTGGTAGAAATAGTTACCCCTCATTTATTTATCGCAGCTGAAAAATGTCGTCGTCTAAGGCGAGTCTGGATTGGCTGGGCTGCATCCAAAGTGCATGTGTATGTGGCTATGGGCTTACTGTAGACTGCCTTGCGTAACGCCTCGTCAGATTACGGGCTCACTGTCTCCATCCTTTGGTCGAACTAGAACGTGCTACTAATAAGACTCAGACTCCATTGCTGGCTCACATTCAAGATACAATCTGTAACGACTAGAAAACCGCACCGAAGGGAGCATGAGAACGGAAAGTTAGGAAATTATATTAGCTAAGATGAAATAGCTGAGAGAAGTACCGTCCCCTCTCAGACGTGTCCAGCTTAAAGTTTTAAATCTATAATCATTGCCGAAGCCAGGCCAGGAGAGCTGCTGATCCAATATCGGAAAATACTGCTTGGTCAAAATGGGCAATCATTATAACGACCATGCATAAGTACTTAGTTAATATAAAGCCACGATCAAAATCCTAGAAGGTGACGGCCAAATCCAAGCGGAAGCGTGAGTCGACTGGGTCATATGCCAATGTTTGGGACGTTATTCAAGGGGTTGAACTTATTTTCAGGCAACTTGAACGTTTTAAGGATATCACACAGGACTTCCCTGATCCTGAACACTTCAGGGTCAACATCGATTTGGGCTGGCAGAAGTTGAATGAGTCCTATGAGATGTTGAGCCACACGCCATTTACTACGGTGGCCTGGCGCTCCATCCGGCATACCATACGTTTTTCTAAGAGCCAGGTCTTGTGATACAGGTGGGGCAGGCGAGGGTTAGTTCTATAATCACGGCACCGCTGTAGTTAGTGATCTCAATAATGGGCCCCTAGGCTTACTCAGTCTCTTGCTCAGCCTACCTCCTGAATTTTTAGCCCTTACTGGGCAGTAGCTTATCTTAAAGCGGTAGAAACTTGGCTCTAGGAATGGATATAAATTTAAGTGTACTTAAGCTTTATCTCTGTAGTTATTGGAGTAACTGCCTGCTAAGACGTTGTGGTTCTTGTAGTTAAAGAAAACATGGCAAATGACATCTTAGCACCTCTATATCACGCCAATGACCTTTACTATAGCTTGCTATTCGCTACTTGCAATAAAGTCTATATCTAAACGGCAATAGCTAGTTTCTTCTCCACTTACAGAGTGGCTCATGCTGGTTTTTATTGCCCATTAAGGAATGCTATTTATCACAGACCTTTGACCAAGCCTAGTATCATGGGGAAACAACACGAGGATACCCATAACTCACTCACTAAACTACTTATCTAGAGTAGAAATTTGATATCTTTCTATAACGGGATATGACCAAAGGGGAAATAATAGACAATAGACTTCCATTGCCCTTTGGTCTCCACAGAGTGGCTTTTCTTGTTGTTTCGCCATTCAGTTTAAGCAAGCGTCCGAGACCTGACAGCCCCGCGTTATCTCGTTTAATATCTCGTTTACCATCAGAATGCGAGCGTCTCGTTTAAGTGATCAACCAAGGCCACGTGAGAAGAAATTGCAACTCGCATCCATCTAAAGTTCTTAGAACGCCCATTCTGCTCTGCTCAGCATGATTTGCAGGAAATTAGATAGCCCAGATAGTTTTCAAAGCATCTTCTGAGAACCGACAACCGTCATGTCCGCCGAAACATAACTTATGTCCGGTCGGTTGAAGCAGCCAATCGAAGCTTCATTCATGACTAACGATAAAGACGGCTCTGCAACCTCGCATATGAGATCAGCGTCGTTGTAGACGCTTGAGGAAACAACGAAGTCAGGGAAAGTGGGTAGTTGGGTCCCTAACGTTGTATAATAAACCTGCTCCAGTGTGCGTAAGAGACCTTTCTGTGCCGCAGGCCGAGAGAGCGGGGACTTCTTAATGGAGCTCTATCATGGCCTCCGAAGCCGAGTTGGAAAAGCCCGAGGCGCTGGGAAAATGCCCGGTTTGGAGCTGGGCGTAGCCATACTTATATCTTATAAAATAGAAGCTAATAGTGCGGCACGTAAATTAGCTTTTTGTGCAGTAGCATTGCATCAATAAGAACGATTTAACCTTCTCACTTACACCTACCCCTTGACATATGGATCCTACTAAGGCACTTTAAAGTTATGACTGAACTCAAAATCCTTATCTGCGGCGCCGGCATTGCTGGCAACGCCCTGGTATACTGGCTTGCACAACAGCAGCACGATGTCACAGTCATTGAGCGGCACCACAGATTATGAGATCATGAGAGGAGACCTTATTCGGCTTCTGTACGACAGAACTAAGGATAAAGTGTGTTTCATGTTTGGCACGACTGTCGACGGCTTTGAGCAGCTGGACGATTCCGTGGAAGTTCTGTTCTCGAACGGTGACAAGGGCCGCTATGACCTCGTCATAGGCGCCGATGGTCAGTGGTCTCGCACTAGGAAACAGATGCTTGGGCCTGGAGTTGAAGACCCTATACATTTCCTGGGTGTCTATGCTGCTTATTTCACATTCCCCCGTCCGTTGGAGAAGGGAGAGGTATATAATGGAACTACCTATATCGCTCCCGGCAAGCGACTACTCTTCACCCGAAGACATTCGACAGATCGCGTCCAAGCGTATCTCGTTGGCCTCAACGATTCTGAACGCGTAATGGCTGCTCGGAAGGGTGGCCTAGAGGATGAAAAGGCTCTCTTCTCAGAGCTGTTCGGATCCGCTGGGTGGCGGCCAGAGGAGCTTATCAAGGAGATGAAGGACTCAGTCGACTTCTATTGCGAGCGCATGGGCGTTCTCAGGTTAGACACCTGGTCCAATGGAAGAGTCGCGCTTCTGGGTGATGCAGCCTATTGCCCAACAGCAACCACTGGAATGGGCACAACTTCCAGCCTTGTCGGTGCATACGTCTTGGCTGGCGAGATCCAGAGACATTGCAGCCGCGATGCTGCATCCAAGGAAACAGTTTCCGAAGCTTTGCATACTTACGAGGAGCGATTCCGCCCTCTTATGAAGACTGTTCAGGATAGTATCGAGAAAGACAAGACCTACCGGCATAAGATGCCATCGGGCCCGATTTTGCTTATGGCCTTGAACCTCTTCCTTGCCATTGCTTTATTCTTCAGGATAGATGTTCTTGCTAAACATATCATGAGGGAAGATATAGGTGATTGGAAACTTCCGGATTATAAAGGGATGGATCTTTAAAAGAAGTTCTATGGAATAACTACAGCCTATAAGGTTAAGCTTTAAGCTATAAATATAAGTAATAAATAATAATATAATATTTTTTTCCTTAATATAAGCTTTTACCTAAAAGCTTTTATAATAATTAATAAATCTTATTATAAGCCTTAAAGCATTATAAAGAGAAGAGATTAAAAGGGTATAAAAATGGATATAACTTTAAGTTTATATCTCTATATATATTTTATAATATAATATAATATAACTTTATAAATATATTAGTTATTATAATAAACTAAACTATTATTAATAATAACTTAAATTAAATAGCTTAAAATTATATTTATAATTTCCTTATTATATTTAATACTTTAATTTATATAAGCTAATATAATATTATAAGATAAAGTAGCTTTAAGGCTTTAAAAAGGGATAACTTTTAATTTCTTAAAAGAGTTAATTTTAAATATAAAAAGGTTTTTAATATAATTTATATTAAGCTATCTCTTTTTAATTATAAGATATTTAAAGTAATTATTAATAATTTATATATTTATTATATTATAAGCTTTATTTATTATAAGGTAAATATATTAAAAAAGCTAATAGAAAAGAAAATTAAAAAAAAAAAAAAATATTATAGTATTAAAAGATAATATTAATTAAATAGTAAATCTTATATCTTTATAGCTTAATATAATAAATTAAAAAAAGCTAATATATAATTATTAAAAAGTTAATAATTAAAGTTATTAAATAACTTTAAAAAAGATTATATATATATTATAATAAAAGATTAAACTATTAAAGGTTTTATTAATTAAATTACTTAAGCTAAAAAAGTTAAAGTATTAATACTTTTATTAAAGTAAGTTATATTTAAGCTAGTAATTAAAAGCTTTAATTATTAAGAGAATATAAGCTAATTAAGTTTATAAGATTAATATATAATAATTTTAAATATAATAATCTTTAAAAGAAAAAAGTATAAATTACTAAATTATTTTCTATTATATGCCTTTACTTTAGTATAATAGTTACAGTTTCTAAACAGGTAAACTAGTTTATACTAGGTTTATATTTATAAATTATATAAAATATAATACTAAGCATTATAAAGTATTATATCTCTTAATAATTAAGTAATATATATTAAGCTTATTAATATAAAGATATTTTATTAATAGCTATTAAGCTAAGTTCTATCTTAATATTAAATAAATATATATATATTATATAGTTTATTAAAATATAAGTAAGCCTTAAAGGAAAGCTTATAGTTTTTCTAGTAAATCTTATAAAAAGGCTTATAATCCTTTAAGTAAGCTATAAGATAAAGTATATATTAATTCTAATAAGCTTAATAAGGCTTACTATAGTATATATAAGTAAGTATATAATTAGAAAAAAATTTAATATATATATAATATAACTATAAAGATTATAATATAATCTTTTCTCTTTATTAAGTTTTATTCTTAAGATTTATATAATTTATTTTCTTTAAGTATATATTAATATAAATTTAACTTAAACTTATATTTATTATTATATTAATATATTTAGCTAAATAAAAAGCAAATTCCTTTAACTTTCTTTTTACTTTTATAAAAAAATATTATTATATTACTAAGAGTATTATATAATTTAGTTTTAAAGTTATATTATATTTTTATTATAATAAGTATAAAGTTATTTATAAGATAATTATAAAAAAGAAAAAGTATAATTTATATATTTCTTTTAGTTATTTTTATAATATAATTAATATACTATTATATTCTTATTATAAGGCGCTTTATTATATATAATAAGAACTTAATAAATTTTTATTTTAATTAAAGTTTTATAAAAAGTAAAAAAAGAAATTAGTTTTTTATAGTATTAAAATAACTTATTATAGCTTTAATTTACTAAATAAGTTAAAAGAGGCTAAAAGAGTTAAGTTTTCTTATAAGTAACTAATAATTAAAAATATTAACTCTTTAATTTATTTAAATATATTAAATTTTAATTTCTTTAATTTTATTAATATTAATAAAAGTTTCTTAGAAATTACTAGTTATTAATAAGATATTTTAGTAGTTTTTATATATTTTTACTTTTTAAATAGTTCTTTTACTTAATAAGGTATTTTATTTTCTTATTAATTTCCTTTATATTTTATATTACTTTTACTTTATATATTTCTAGTTTTTTAACTTCTATTACTTTATTATATATTTTAACTTATACTATTCCTTTTACTAACTTAAAAAGTAAAATATAAAAAATTAAATAAAGCTTAACTCTTAATAATAAGTCTAATTTATAGTTATTTTTTAAGACTTTTTTAATAATCTTATAAGATTTAATATACTTAAAGTTAAGTTTATAATTAATTATTTTATAATAATATTTTTAATAAATAAGTAAATTATATTTCTTTTTAAAAAGGTAAAATCTTTTACTCTTTTAAGATTATAATATTCTTATATTTATTTTTTAATAAATTTAAGTTTTATTTAAAGTTTATTATATAAATTCTTTAAATTATTACTTTTAAATATTACTATAAAGTTAATTAACTTAAATTATTATATATTATAATATATATTTAATATATATTTAAAGTTAATATAAGCTAATATAAGCTAATATAAGCTTAATACTTTTATTATATATAGTATTATATACTACTTAGATATATAGTAGCTTTTTAACTTAATTATTTTATTTATAGTTAATATAATACTATAAGTACTACTTAATTACTTAATTTATATATTTTATTTATCTATTTACTTAAAGTTTAAAGGCTATTATAAGTTTATAATTTAGTTTTAAAAATATTATAAGTATTTACTAGAACTTAACTATAAATATAAGTCTTTTATTTAAAAGGATTTCTATAAGTATTTTATATATACTAATAATATATTTATATATTATATAAATAAGTTCTTTAGTATTTATTGCTTTTTAATATAATAAATAATAACCCCTGTTTATACTGATGGTGCACTGATGTTTAGCTGGTCTTTACGATTGTAGACTGGTCACGTGCTGTGTAGCGTAATCAATTCTGCCCTCCGTCGCCGCCAACGCTGACATCATGACTTCAGGTCTTTGACTTTAGGCGCCCGAACCTACACAAAACTTAATACATTTTTCTTCCAAAACCCCGCGATTACCCCTCTCTCATCCATTTCGCGTCACAGCGGCTGCGGTTCGGTCTTCTTCAGTACTCGCCAGACCTGGTCCCAGATGGCCTCGAACCACTCGTCATACATGTTATCGCAAAGGGCATCAATGAATACCAGCTCCTCATAGCGTATATATATCCCTCCAAGCAACTTCCCTTTTAGCTCATTCAGTTCCTTCAGCTCCTTAATGAGGAAAGCCTTCTTGATAGGAGGGTCTTGCCTGTAGAGGCGGTGCATAAGCAAGAGGATCTTGCAACTGAAGGCTGCTAGCCTCACGCAGCTGGTATCATCCGTTTCCTCCCAGACATATACAACTTCTATCGCCTTATTGCGTAGTTAGTTATGGTCTTCTTTATTAATGATAGCTTGGTCGATCTTATACGTCACATCGTGGCCTTCTGTTAGATAAGGCTTGCCAGGATCAGGCTTGTCGGGATCAAACTGTAGGCTTCTTCTGATAATAGGCATCATAACGGTGTAGCTGTGATGTTGTTAGCGGCTGCGATCAGAAGGCGGGTTGGATGACTTACTGCGTGTTGGACGATTAAAGCGTAGTATTATTTGAAGTAGGTTGCAAGAGGAAGATCTGGCCCAGCTGAAGAGCAAGGCTCTCCAGCTGGCTTAAGTGCAGTTAGGTTCAGGCTGTAATTGAGGCAGCTAACTTAATGATATTAACTTAATAAAGCTTTGCTGCCTGGGAGGCAAGTAATGTTTAAATTATGATAGACTTTAGAGATGCTTAGATACCTTTTAAGGCTAATATGTAAACTTAAAAAAAAAAAATAAATAATAAATAATAAAAGAACTTATAAGTTAATTTATTTCTAGTTTAAACTACTATTTCTTTACTACTATTACTTTATCTATTCTTAGATAGTAAGGTTAATTAGTTATATGCCTTAGTATATATATTTAATTAATAAAGCTAGTTATTATTAACTTCAGGTTAATTTAACTTTTATTAACTAACTTATATAAAAGTTAATTTAATTCCTTTAAACCTTTATAAAACCTTGCTATTACCTTGCCTTTATCTTTAATTATATATAAGTAAAAGTATATAGTATATATATTTAGCCTTTATAATTACATTTTTAAGCTACTCTTTATATAAAGCTAAATTACCTATTAATATAGTAAGAAAAGCTACCTCTTTTATATTAAAAGGTAAGCCTTTCCTTATAGCCCTTTCTAGCTTCTTTAGTTTAAATAGCTTCTTAACTAGCTAAATTAAATAAATATAATAACTTAAATAAGCTAGATTTATATAATTAATTAAGTTAATTAAAGTATAGTTAAAAATAGTTATTTTAATTAAGCTAAATAGGCTTTTTAATATAAAGTTCTTTATAATAGTTATAGCTATTATATAAATCTTATAGTAATCTTTCTTTTTAGCTTAACTTAATATTAATAAGATTATATTAATAAGATTATAATTAGTTATTTAATAGCTCTAATTAAGCTCTAGGCTTTTATATATAGTAGGTATTATATTAGTAGCTATAATTAATATTAGTAACTATAATTAATAAGTTAGGGAATATACTTTATAATAGGCATATTAAGCCTAGTATTCTTTTAGCTAGAGTAAAGGAAAAAGGTTAATATAGCTACTAAGGGTAGACCTATAGGTAGTATTTATACTGCTTAATTAAGGTAATAATTATACTATAAAGGTAAATAAATCTTCTGTTGTACAAAGCGTAGATTAGTCACAACGAGCATTCCAGCTTTGATTGAAAGAGCCTTGTTTTCTTCAATTGAAGGTGGCGGTCAGTTTGACCTTATCAAGCTTACAGAAATCGCGCAGTGGGTTCAATCTGACCAATCAGAGAGCGTTTTGCTGTTTACAGCTCAACATCTTCTTTAATTTTAACTTTTATAATTCTAGCTTACTATAAGGGCTTTATTATTTAAGTTTTTAATTAAAAAGTTAAAAGCTTAATAGCCTTATATAAGGCTAATAGTAATTAAAAAAAATAAGTTAATTTATAATAATTATAATACTAATTATAAAAGATTTTAATTAAAAGTTTTTTTAATAAAAGTAATTTAATTATAATTTTTTTTTTTTAAGTTTATATATTAGCCTTAAAAGGTATTTAAATATCTTTAAAATCTAATATAATTTAAATATTATTTACCTTTTAAGTAGTAAAGCTTTATTAAGTTAGTATTATTAAATTAGCTGCTTTAATTATAGCCTAAACCTAACTGCACTTAAGCTAGCTAGAGAGCCTTACTTGCTCTTTAGCTAGACTAGATCTTCCTCTTACAACCCACTTTAAATAATACTACACTTTAATTATCTAACATACAGTAAGTTATTTAACCTACCTTCTAATTACAGCTGCTAATAATATTATAGCTATACTGTTATGATATATATTAGAAGAAGCCTGTAGACTCCTGATCTTAATAAGCCTTATTTAATAGAAGGATTTAATGTAACTAAAATAAAGGATATAATTAACTAAGCTATTAGTAGCAGTAACTATTATAAGCTATATAATAAGGTAATAGAGATTTTAAAAGCCTAGAAGTATATAAATAATATTAACTATATTAAGAAGATAGCTTTTAATTATAAAATCCTTAAGGTTATATAGCCTTATTATAAGCTAGTTAATAGAAGCTGTTTTAATATTAAGATAAAAATACTTAATATATTTAAAGAGAAGTTACTTAAAGAAATAAATCTAGAGGTTAAGGAAAGGGAATTTATTATAGCTATTTATAGCAGCTTATATAATAAGTAGCTTAAGGCTATTAAGTAGTAGGCTAAAAGGGTAATAAAAATTACTTTACAGTAACGTGAAATAGATAAAAAGGGGTAATTGTAGGGTTTTAAAAGAAAAATGTATTAAGTTTTATATAGGTTTAAGCGCCTAAAGTTAAAGACTTAAAGTTATAATATTAATATTAGTAGTAATAGAGAGTAGAATTAATTATACTATATAGTATATAATTAATTTATAATTATAAAAACTAGCTAAATATTAGTATACTATTAATATAAATAGAAAATAAAATTTATTATAATTAAGTTTTATAGCTATTATATTATTAATAATAGTTATAGTTTTTTATAAAGCTTATATTATTAAAACTTAATCTTTATATAAAGGTTATATTTTTTAATTACTATTTTTACTTTTTTTCTTAATACTTTATATTTTTATTATAATAACCTTTTTAAAGTCTTTATAACTCTTTAATATTTATATAATAAGTATAAATAGAATTTAAAGATAAATATATCTTTTTTCTTTTTAAGGATTTTTTATATTATTATTACTTATATTTATCTTAAGGTTTATATTTATTAAATAAATTTATATTTTTCTTTTTTATAAATAATTATAAAGTTAAATTTATATAAGTACTTTATATAATATAATTATTATTAGTTAAGTTTATATATTATAATAAAGTAAAAGATATTTTAATAATTTATATATACTTTAATTTAATACTTACTTTTTATAAGATAATATTTAAACTTTTTAAATTAATTAATAATAATTTAAAACTTTTTATTATAAATTAAATAATTAAGTTTTACTTTATATAGTTTATATAAGTAAAATATAATAAAATATAATTTCTTTATATTATTTTATTAATTAATTTATTCTTTTAATATAAAGTTTAATAAGTTTATTTTTAATTTAATTTCTTTTTTAAAATTAAATATTATTAAAATTAACTTATTAAAAATAGCTTCTTTAAGTTATTTAAAGGCTTTTTATATTTTATTATTTTATTTAAACTTTTTATTTTTTTTAATAAGTTTTATTAATAAGTTAATAATTTTACTAAAGTTTTTAATATATTATTAGTAGTAATTAATAGTAATTAATAGTAATTAATAGTAATTAGTAGTAATTAGTAGTAATTAATAGTAATTAATAGTAATTAGTAGTAATTAGTAGTAATTAGTAGTAATTAGTAGTAATTAGTAGTAATTAATAGTAATTAGTAGTAATTAGTAGTAATTAGTAGTAATTAATAATAATTAATAAATTTTAAAAAGGCTTATATTTTCTTAATATTATTAAGTATTTTTTATTTTATTATTATTATAATTTTTTTTATTTTATTTTAATTTTACTTAATATAATAGTATATTTTAAAAAGTTTACTTTTATAATATAAAAGAAACTTTTTTTTAATTTAATTAATAGTTTAATATTTTATAATATTTTTAAAACTTTATAAATATATTTTTTATATTTTTCTTTATTATTTAAAAAAATTAAAATATTATTTAAATAATAAATTATAAAAATATTAAAGTATTATTAAAATATATTATTAATTATTAATTATTTATTAAAATATTATAAATATATTAATAAAACTAAAAGGCATTATTATATATTTAAATAGTTTAAATTTAGTTTTAAATACTATTTTTTATTTATTTCTTTTTTTAATTTAAATAAAATTATATATACTTTTAAGATTTAAAGCTATAAAGATCTCTTTTTCTTATAAATAATATTTAAATTTTATAATAAATAAAAGTAAAATTTAATTTTTAATAATATATATATTAACTAATTAATAATTAATAATTAGTTTATTTTTTTTATTTTTTTTTAATATAAAAAATATAAATAATACTAATAATAAACTAGACTTTTTAATATAGCTCTTTTTTAATATTTTATTAATATATTTCTTTTAAACTTATAGCTTTTTTTAATTAAGTAAATAAAGCTTTTAAAATAGTAAGTTTTTATTTATAAAGTTAATTTTATAGTTTTATTTATTATATTTAAGGATTTTTAGTTTTAGTTTTTTATTAAATAGTTTATTAAATACTTAGTATTCTTTTAATATATTTTTAAAGTAATTTTAATTTATTATTATTATTTTTTCTTTTTATAAGTTTTATTTTTAAAGAATATTAAGAATTTTTATTTTTTATTATATACCTTTTTTATATTTATATTATACTCTTTTTAAAGATAATAACTTTATATTATTATATTTACCTTTACTATTCTCTTTAATTAAAATATAAAATCTTTTATTCTTTATTAAATTACTATTAATACTACTATTTATTGCCTTAGCATTAGTTATTATTTTATAAGGTAAATATACTTAATTAAGTAAATTCTATTTAATTAACTATAGCTTTATTTTACCTATTAAAAGACTCTTTAACTTTTAAGTATAAACTCTTTTTTATATATAGATTCTTTTTTATTTTATATAATTAACTTTATAAACTTTTTTAAGTAATTCTATTATATATAAACTCTAAATACTACTTATAATAGTTTTCTAGCTATAAATTAATAGAAATTATTATTATAAGTATAATAATACTTATAATTTAGTATTTAAATTAAGAAATATTTTTTAATTTATAAAGATACTATTTAGCTTTACTTATAAATTAAGTATTTATTAAGTATTATATCTCTTCTTAAAGCTACTTATTATAATAAGAGTTTTTAAGTAAGTAATAGAAAATATTATACTTAAAAATAGCTAGGCTAAGTAGCTAGTTATTTATTTAATTATTATAGCTAATTGCTTTTATTTATATAACTTTCTTTTATATTACCTTATAAGTTACTTACTACTAAAGGGCTATAATATCTCTATTATAGACCTTTTAGTAGTACTTATAGCAAGTAGAAGAAAGTTATATATACTATTAATAGATAGCAGTTACTAGCTGCTAGTTACTTAAGTTTAATATCTTAACTATAATTAAAGTTAGTCTTATTAATTTAATATTAAGGTAAAGAACTTATAGATAATTTAAGCTTAGCTAGTTTCTTAATAATTTTATAATTATTAAAATAACTTTAAGAAATAAATAAATTAAAAAAGATTAAAGTTATAGAGAAGTTATAAACTCTATTAATTAAGCTTTTTATAGCTTTTTAACTAGTTAAGTAATATATTTATTATAATTAGAGTTACTTAAGATGCTATAGCCTAAAGATAACTTTATTAATTAAGTTTATTAAGATTTTAGTCTAGCTAGAGACTTTATAGTTAATACTTTTATAGCTATTATTAAAATATCTAGGTTTTATTTATTAGTTATTACTAGGTTAAGGCTATAAAATAAAATCTTTTATTACTTATTATAATTATTTTACTATTACTATTAATATTACTAGAAAATATAATTTAGCTAGTTTTTTTAGTTAATATATAGATTTTATTATTTAAGCTAGTTTATTTTAAGTAAAATATCTATTTTCTCTTTTAAAAAAATAATATTAAAACTTATTTCTTAATTCTTTTTTTTAATAAAAATCTTAAAGTAATTAATCTTTTAATTTATAATATTATTATTATAATTAAAAGGTTATCTTTTTATATTAATAAGATAATAAAGCTATTATTTTTTTCTTTATAGTAACTTTAGCTTTATAACTATTTTTAAGTTAATAAAGTTTTTTTTATTTTACTATTAATTTAAGTATTTAGCTATCTTTTTTTAATTTAAGCTTATAATACTAAGCAGTTAAGTTTTTTATTTTATATAGCTTTTAAAATACTTATTAATTTAAGTCTTTTTTATTTTTATTATTTACTTTTTTATAGCTTTAATATTATAAAAAGTATATATATATATTTTTTAATTACTATTAGCTTTATATAATGCTATTAAGCTTTTAACTTTTTAATTAAAGGCTTAAATAATAAGGCCTTTATAATAAGCTAGAATTATAAACGTTAAAATTAAAGAAGGTTTATCTGCTTTTATAGTGTAATTACTACCTTAATTAAGCAGTATAAATATTACCTATAGGTTTACTTTTAGCAGCTATATTAACGTTTTTCCTTTACTCTAGCTAAAAGAATACTAGGCCTAGTATGCCTATTATAAAGTATATTCTTTAACCTATTAGTTATAGTTATTAATATTAATTATAGCTACTAATATAATGCCTGCTATATATAAGAGCCTAGAGCTTAATTAGGGCTATTATATAATTAATTATAATTTTATTAATATAATTAAATTAGTATTAAGTTAAGCTAAAAAGAAAGATTACTATAAGATTTATATAATAGCTATAACTATTATAAAGAACTTTATATTAAAAAGCCTATTTAGCTTAATTAAAATAACTATTTTTAACTATACTTTAATTAACTTAATTAATTATATAAATCTAGCTTATTTAAGTTATTATATTTATTTAATTTAGCTAGTTAAGAAGCTATTTAAACTAAAGAAGCTAGAAAGGGCTATAAGGAAAGGCTTACCTTTTAATATAAAAGAGGTAGCTTTTCTTACTATATTAATAGGTAATTTAGCTTTATATAAAGAGTAGCTTAAAAATGTAATTATAAAGGCTAAATATATATACTATATACTTTTACTTATATATAATTAAAGATAAAGGCAAGGTAATAGTAAGGTTTTATAAAGGTTTAAAGGAATTAAATTAACTTTTATATAAGTTAGTTAATAAAAGTTAAATTAACCTGAAGTTAATAATAACTAGCTTTATTAATTAAATATATATACTAAGGCATATAACTAATTAACCTTACTATCTAAGAATAGATAAAGTAATAGTAGTAAAGAAATAGTAGTTTAAACTAGAGATATTTTATTTTTTAAGTTTATTTACTAAAGTAATTTACTATTTTTATTATTATAATTTACTTCTTTATAGTAATTTTTAATATATTCTTTATTATTTAAACTTTATTTTTTATTAAGGTATTTATTATTAAGTTTTTCCTTAATATTATATAGTTTTTTAAAAGGTTCTTTTAACTTATTAAGTTTCTTTTTTTAAATTATAATATTATTAAGCTTTTATAAGTTTAGTAATTAAAACTTTTATTTTTTTATTAAGTAATTATATTATTTACTTTAAATTTATTTTAAATACTTTTCTTTTATTTTAGTAATTTCTTTTATTATTTTTTAAATATTCTAATAGTTCTTATTTATTTACTATATTTCTTTATATTATATAATATAAAATTATAATTTTATAATTTCTAAGCTTTTATATTAAAAATATATTAAGTAACTATTAGTTTCTTTTTATAAGTAAAGTTTATTATTAAGTATTTTAAAAATTAGTATAAAAAAGTAATTATTATCTTTTTTATTTTATTTATATATAATATATTAATAATACTTATAAAATATTTATACTATTTTATAGTATTTTAAATATATAAATAGCATTTTAATATTATCTTTTTTATTAAATTTAAATTTCTTATAAAGTAAATTTATAGTATTAATTATATAGTATATTTAAATATATAATAAATTAATTTTATTTATATTATTATACTTTCTAGCTCTTTAAATATATCTTCTTTTTTTTAAAGTTTATATTTTTATTTCTATTTTAATAAGTAATAGATTATAAGGTTATTATTACTTTTTTTTAAAAATATTTTTTTTACTAGTAGAGATATTATATATTTACTTATATTATATCTCTTTTATATTTTATACTTTAGGAATTATAGTATTAATAAGTATAAATTTAATTTTTAGCTTTATATTTCTTTTTTACTATTTCTTTTATATTTTATAAAGAAGTTTTAATTAAAATATTATTTACTTATTAAATTACTTATTTACTTTTATTAAAAGTAGTTTTCTTTTTTTATAGGTTTTTTAAGTATTTTTTAATTTTCTATTTTAAGAGTTTTTTATTTTTTTTCTTTTATTATACTTAAAGTTTTAATAAGTAAAGGTTTTTTCCTATTATATTAACTTTTTTTTTATTAAATATTTACTTATTTTTTAAGTTTAAGATTATTATAAATCTTTTATTTTTTATTTTTTTTATATTTAATTATCTTTTTATAATATATCTTTTTATCTTTTATTCTTTAAGTATATTATTTTTATTAAATTTAATTTAATTCTTTTTAAGTTTTATAATTTAATTTATTTATATATATATTATTATATATAAAGAATTTATTTTATAGTTTTTAAATTAAGCTATTATAATATAAGTTTTATTTCTTAACTTAACTATTTTTCTTTTTTATTTCTATAGTATTATATAGGCTTTATATTATTTCTAGAGTTTAGGTTTATATAGCTCTTTAAGGCTTTAGTTTATTAATTACTTTTAATATTTACTTACTTTAATTAAAGTCTTTAAGCTATTTAAGTTAAGTATACTTATTAATAAAGTATTTAAACTTATTATAATTATAATATTTAAATCTTAATATATCTTTTAATTTATATTTATTATTTCTTTATATAGCTTTAAAAACTATAAATTTTAGTTTTATATTATATTTTATATTAATTTATTACTTTCTTTTTTAATTAAATTAATTTCTCTTTTACTTAAAATTATATATATTTTTATTTTTAAAGGCTTATTTTTTATATTATTATTTATACTATTAATTATTAATTTTAATTATTTTAAAAGTAAATTTATTTAAATTTTTAAATTTAAGTTTAATATTAACTAAAGTATTTTTAACTTTTCTTTTAGTTTTAAATATACTTATATTATATAAGCTTCTTTATTTTAGTTAAATTTAAATACTTAATAATAATATTTAATAAAATAAGTAAAAGTTAATTCTTTTTATTTAAGCTATTAAATCTTTATTTCTATTTAATATTTTTTATTTATTATTTTATATATATAGTATAATTCTTCCTTAAAGGTTTTATACTTTTTATAAATATATTTAATTATTTCTTATTATTTCTTATATAGTTTATAAATATATTTTTAAATAATAAATTTAAATAATTATTATATTTTATCTTTAAAGAATCTTATAGTATATTATACTTTAAGTTTATTTATAGTAAATTAAATAAAGTAATATAAGTAATAACTTTATAAGCTAGTTAAAAACTTTTATAACTTTTTAAAATCTTTATTATATAAATTTAGCTATTATAGTTTAAGGATTTCTTTAAAGTTCTTTTTAGTAATAATAAGTAAGTTTATATACTTAATATACTTTTTATAAAGCCTTTAACTTTTCTTTATTTTATTATTAATTTTATTAATATAAGCTAAAAATAATTTTACTTATTCTTTTAACTTTTTAATTTTATTTTAAGTAATATATATATTATTTTTAATACTATTTAGTAATTTATTATATTAATTATTTAAGTTTTTAAGCTTTTTTTTAAGTTTTTTAATTTTCTTTTTATAAGTATTTAAATAAATTAAAGTAATATTCTTTTTTTTTTCTTATTAGTTTTTATAAAAATATTAATATTTTATTAAAAAGTCTTAAGTATAATATACTATTAAATATATCTTATAATAAAAGCTTAAGTTAAAGTAATAAATACTATTATATAAATATTACTTAATATTATATAATATATTTTAAATAAAAGCTATTAATATATAATAGTTATTTTAAGTATTAATTAACTATATTTACTTTTAATTTATATTCCTTATACTGCACTGCATTGCTTTATAACTTAATTTAATCTATTACTAACCTGCTAAGCTAGCTTTAATCTGCTAATATTTATAGTTTTTCCCTTAATATAAAAACCTTTATTTTCTAATTTACCTTTTTCTCTCTTTTTTTCTTTTTATTTCCTCTCTTTTATATTATAATAGCCTTTAATTCTTATAATATAATATTTATACTATTAATTTAACTAATATAACTATATATTTTAACTCTATAAACTACTCTTAGTATAAGCTATTATTACTACTTAATATAATTTTAATAATAAAAGCCTATTACTTTATTAATAGATCTTAATTTTACTTTAAGTAATTAGCTTGGTCTTTTAAAGCCTTTATTTAGCTTATAATATATATAATAATAAATATATTTAAAGGTATATTATAAAGCCTTGCTTTATAATTAAAGATTATAAGATTAACTTATTATATTAGTAATAATTTACTAATATATAGTAAGTCTTTACTTATAATATTTTAATATTAAAAAAAGATATATAAATTAAAGATATTATTAATATTAAGATTATTAATATTAATTAAAAAACTAGTTATATAGCTATTAGCTGCTATATCTAGTTAGTTATAGCTAGGTTAGCTATTATTAATATTAATTATATAGTAATATATCTTATAATAGATTTTAAGGTTTTTAGCCTATTTTAAGATAATCTATTTAAGTTAAAGCCTTAATAATAATTACCTTAACTAGGTAATAACAGAAAAGGCATTTAGTCTTAGCAAGCTAGGGAAAATATCTTTTTTATACTTATAAATTAAAGCTACTTATTTAATTAAATTATAAGGTTTAAGGTAGTAGCTATATAACCTTAAAACTTAATTTTAAGATTATTATATTTTTTAATATAGTATATAATACTTTATATTATAATATATTAAAAATAAGTATTATATTATATTATCTTATTATATAAGACCTTATTAGCTATACTTTATATATTATTATAAAGATATTTTAACTTTTTAATATAATAATTATAATTTTTAAATAAGTAAACTAGTTTATATTAAGTTTATATTTATAAATTATATAAAGTATACTATTAAGTATTATAAAATATTATATCTTTTAATAATTAAATAATATATATTAAGCTTATTAATATAAAAATATTTTATTAATAACTATTAAGTTAAGTTTTATTTTAATATTAAATAAATATATATATATTATATAATTTATTAAAATATAAATAAGCTTTAAAAGAAAACTTATATATTTTCTAATAAATTTTATAAAAAGGCTTATAATCCTTTAAATAAGCTATAAAATAAAGTATATATTAATTCTAGTAAGTCTAGTAAGGCTTACTATAGTATATATAAGTAAGTATATAATTAAAGAAAAATATAAAATATATATAATATAACTGTAAGAGTTATAACATTTAATGCTTACCTATTTTAATTTAAAACATTAAGCTTACAGGAAAACCCCTTACTTTATTCTTTATTAATAGTACTTTATTAGTTAAAAGCTTATTTAAGTCTTTACTTATATATTACTATTATATTATTAAACATTTAAGTATATATAATTAATATTTCTAATAACTTAAGTTAGCTTATATAATTTAAGTTTAATTCCCTAACTTATAAGTTAGGAAAAATTACTATAACTTAAATCTATAAAGGTTTTAACTTATAAGTCTATAAGTTTATATAGTAATATTAATAATATATAAGTACTTTTTATTCTTTTCTTATTTTAAAGCTTTTTTTATAGTAAAAATAGCTAATTTAAAGTAAAATTTTTAGTATTAAAAATCTTAATTAGTAAAACTCTAGTAAAATCTTATTTCTTTATATTAATTTCTTATAATATACTTAATAAGCTAGCTTTTTTTAATTATTATTAAATTACCTTTTTAACTTCTTTTTAAATTATATTTCTTTTATAATATTACTATAATATTAATATTATTATTATTAATATCTTTTTCAGTATTATTAAAAATATTAATAGTTAAATTTTCTATTAATTTAAAGCTTTTTTTAATTATTTAGTAATTAATTAAGATTTCTTTACTTAAAAAAGAGTATTACTTTTAGCTATTTAACCTTTTAATACTTTATTATAATTAGGTTTTTAATTATAGTTATACTTTTATATTAATTACTTTCTATTAATACTATATTATTAATATAGCCTTTTAACTTTATAAAATATATAATATAAAAAGTAACTTTAAAGATAAATTATATAACTTTTTATAGGCTTTTTTATCTTATAATAAATACTTAAAATAAGTCTATAAAATCTTTAAAGTAATAAGCAGTTTTAAAGTATTAATATTACTATTATTATAGTCTTTATTATAGCTATTTATATTATAAGCCTTTTAAAATAATTTTTTTATACTTTTAATTATCTTATTTATTAAAAGCTTTTATAATAATCTTTTTAACTAAATTATTATTATATATATTTGTTTTTATAGCTTTTTATTAATATTACTTAAAATTAATAAAGTAGCCTTCTTAAAGAGTAAAACTATAGTTTAAAATTAGCTACTTATATAATATAATAAAAAAAGAGGTTTTCTTAAAAAAGACCTTTTTATAGCTTTATTTTTTATTAGCTTATTCTTTAACTTATAGATCTCTTTAAATAGCTATACTATTTTAAAAATACTTACTTATTATATTATAGTAGTAAGATTTCTAACTTATTAAGTTATTACTTTTTATAAGCTTAAAGAAGCTTATTTTAGTAAGAATTAAGCTATTATTATTAATAAGATATATAAGACTTTTTATTTCTTTTTATATAAGCTTAATTTCTTTACTTTTAATAATATTAAATTAAATATTATATACCTTATAGCTTTTTTTTATAAGTAATTAAATTACTTTTTATTATATTTAATTAATCTAAGTGTTAATTAGCTGTATTTACTTTTAATTTATATTTCTTATATTATACTATATTGCCTTATAACTTAATTTAATCTATTATTAACCTGCTAAGCTAGCTTTAATCTGCTAATATTTATAGTTTTTCCCTTAATACTAAAACCTTTATTTTCTAATTTACCTTTTTCTCTTTCCTTTTCCTTTTACTTTCTCTTTTTTATACTATAATAGCCTTTAATTCCTATAATATAATATTTATATTATTAATTTAATTAATATAACTATACATTTTAACTCTATAAACTATTCCTAGTATAGGCTATTACTGCTACTTAATATAATTTTAATAATAAAAGCCTATTACTTTATTAATAGGTTTTAATCCTGCTTTAAGCAATTAGCTAGGTCTTTTAAGGCCTTTATTTAGCTTATAATATATATAATAATAAATATATTTATAAGTATATTATAAAGCCTTACTTTATAATTAAAAATTATAAAATTAACTTACTATATTAGTAGTAATTTATTAATATATAGTAAGTCTTTACTTATAATATTTTAATATTAAAAGAAGGTATATAAATTAAAAATATTACTAATATTAAGATTATTAATATTAGTTAAAAAACTAATTATATAGCTATTAGCTACTATATCTTATTAGTTATAGCTAGATTAGCTATTATTAATATTAATTATATAGTAATATATCTTATAATAGATTTTAGAGTTTTTAGCCTATTTTAAGATAGTCTATTTAAGTTAAAGCTTTAATAATAATTACCTTAACTAGGTAATAATAAAGAAGGTATTTAGCCTTAATAGGCTAAAGGAAATATCTTTTTTATACTTATAAATTAAAGCTACTTATTTAATTAAATTATAAGGTTTAAGGTAATAGCTATATAATTTTAAGACTTAATTTTAAAGTTATTATATTTTTTAGTATAATATATAATACTTTATATTATAATATGCTAAAAATAAGTATTATATTATATTATCTTATTATATAAAACTTTATTAACTATACCTTGCATATTACTTACTGTAAAGATATTTTAACTTTTTAATATTTAATTAATAAGTAAATATAAATTTATTAGCTTTAATATTAAAGTTATATTATTAATTTTATAGCTAAAGCTTTACTTTTTACTTTTTAGCTTTTTATTTAATTTACTTTTAATTATATAAATAATTATAAGAATTTATAATATACCTTAAAGGTAATAAAAAAGCTATATAATATTATTTAATTTATATAAAAAATACTATAATACTATAAGCTTTAGTTATAATATATATATAAAGCTTATAAAATAAAAGATATTATAAGCTTTAATAATATATCTTTTTATATTTAATTATAACTTAACTAGTAAATAAAATAGAATTTAATATTAATTATAATTAATTATACTTTTTACTTATAAACTATTATTAATTATTTTTATATTTATAGCTTAAATAACTTTAAGCCTTTAAAGAGGATTTTTAAGAGAGATATTTTATACTTAAATAATTAAGCTTATTTATATTAAATTATAAGTATTTTATATCTCTTTAAAGAAAAGACTAAAAAGCTTTAAAGCTATAAAAAAGCTATAATTTTATTTATTATATATAGCTATAAAAAGCTATATATATACTTTTATAATTATTATAATAATCTCTTTATAGCTATAACTTTATTAATTTTTTTAAATCCCTTTTTATTAAATCCTTTACTTTTTTATTTATTTATAATAAATTAAGCTTTACTTTTATAAGTAATAAATAGTTAAGCTTATAAGGCTATTACTAATACTATAAATAAGCTATATACTTATAAAAAGAAAATTTACTTATTACTAGTATATTAAGTAGTATTAATCTTTTATTTTAATATATAGTTGGGATTTCTTATTTATTTAATTAATAATAAAATTAAAGTTAAAGCTATTTATATATATTTTAAAGCTTTTTATATTAAAAATTAAAAAGTTAAAAACTTTTTATCTTTTTAATTACTTATTATATAAAATATAAACCTTTAACTTAATAAAATTAATAGTATTTTTATTACTTTTTATATAAAATAAATAAAACTATATAAAATACCTATTATTAAGCTATTTTAATATTTAATAAAGAAAATTAAATAAATTAATTATAAATTAATTAAATAATAAAAGTAATATAAATATATTTATTTTATATTATTAAAAATAGCTTATAATATCTTATATATACTTATTAAATTAATTAAAGTAAAAAGATTATTTAATTAAGCTAGATTAATATTATTAAGTTAATATTATATACTTAATTTAAAGGTAATAAAAGTAATACTTTACTTAAAAAGCTAATTATAAAAAATAAGTAAGGCTATTTCTTATAGCTATTTAATTAATATCCTTTAAGTTAAGTAATTTAATTTAAGCTTAACCTTTAAAATATACTTTAATTTAATTTACCTCCCCTTTAAGTTAAGCCCCTGAAAAAGCTAGCTTGAATTGAGTTATTAGGAATATTATATGCAACTACCGTGCTGAAGGAGCCTAGCATCGGACTTAAGAGAGCTATACGGGACAATCAACGATTCCGAGCCCGCCATTGCAACATATATTAGAATGAGCTTGCAACCATTTTGCTCGGCTCGGCATTCATTTTCTCTCACATAAAAACAAAATGGGATCTGTCAAATTTTCTCCAGATACTGATATCCCCAGCCAGAAGGGCAAAGTCATCCTCATCACTGGAGGCAACTCGGGGCTTGGTCTTGAGACCGCTCGGGCGCTTTTGAAGCATGAACCTTCTAGGATCTTCCTCACGTGTCGCAGCAAAGCGAAGTTCGACCAAGCCGTCAATAACCTGCAACAAGGCGGCTCCAACACCGAAGCTATTTCTTTTCTAGCTCTTGACCCTCTTTAAGGGAACTTAATATAATTTTAACTGTATTTATTTATATTATATATAACTTTATTAATAGCTATATCTAGAAGATTAAGCTTTTATATTAAAGTCTATTTACTTATCCTTAAAGCTAAATATAATTTATTCTTTTTAATTATTTAATTTTAATTTTTTTATACTTTTATATACTTAATAAATAAGCTTTATAGCTATAGCTTATTACTTTTTAAATTTATTAAAAAAGTTTTATTAAAAAGACTTTCTCTTTAATTTTAAACTCTTTAAATTAGATTTTCTAGCTACTCTTTTTAATCTTTAAAGAATACCTATTTCTTAAAGTATCTATTAAATTTATAAGTAAAATAGTAATAACTAAAAATTACTAGTTTAAATTATATAAAATTACTCTTTTTAATATTTAGTATTTTAAAAAAGATAAAATATTTATTAAATTCCTTAAAAAGGTTTTTAATAAATATTTAAAGAAATTTTTAATTTTTAATTAATAGATTTAAAAAAGGCTAATTATTCTTATAATTTTATTATAATTAAAAGCTATTAGCTAGTAATTAAAAAGTAATTCTTTTACTTAAAAGTAATCTTTTTATATTTTTATAGTTTTTATAGTTTTTTATAAGAATTTCTTTTACTTTTAATAATAAAGAATTAAAATAGCTTTTTATACTCTAGTAGTTATTAATAAGTTTACTAATTAAATTATTATAAAAGTATATTATTTTAATTTTAATTAGAAGACTTATTTTTATTAAGGCTATATATATATTACCTTCTAAAAGCTAAAGTTAAATAGGATTTTTTAGTGTATTAGCTTAATATATCTTGCTAAGGCATCATAAGCTTTAAGTATCAATCAATCTAGCTCTTGATCTCGCTTCCCTATCGAGCATCAAATCTGCCGCCGCAGAGTTCCAGGCATCTTCCTCCCGACTCGATATCCTCATCAATAATGCCGGCATCATGATGACCCCAGAGGGTCTCACCGAGGAGGGCTACGAGGTCCAGATTGGCACGAATCATATGGGCCATGCTTTCCTCACCCATCTCCTCCTCCCTACTATCGAAAAGACGGCCAAGACCAATCCCGACGTGAGGATCGTATTCGTTGCTTCGTCGGCTGAGTCTATGGCTCCAAAGAATCCATACCAGTTCGATCAATTCAAGACCACAATGTCTAGCCTCTCTACGATGTCGCGCTACGGGATATCGAAACTCGCAAACGCCCACTACGCCGCAGCCCTTGCCGAGCGACATCCCAACATCAAAGTCATCAGCCTCCATCCGGGAGTCGTACACACCAATCTTACGGGTCCTATCAGGGAGAGCAGTCTTATCATGGGAACGCTCACTCGGATTGTGAATAGCTTGGTTGCTGTTGACGCTGCGAAGGGTGCATTGAATCAGTTATGGGCGGCGACTGATCCCAAGGCTGAAAGTGGTGTTTTCTATCATCCTGTTGGTGTGAAGGGCAAGGGAAGCAAACTGAGTAAGGATAAGGAGGCTCGTGAGAAGCTTTGGGAATGGACGCAGCAGGAGATCAAGCAGCACCTCGGTTGAAGGAGTCATGTAATGAAGGGACTGTTTGTCAGAGTAGTTAATTTTTCACACTTAATATTAATCGATTGTTGTATTTGCATTTCATCAAATTTGCAGTTTCGTGAGTAACAGTGGCTGTGCAACTTTGTTGAGTTTGTGATTGTGAGATATGTGACTGCCATACTTAAGTGAATCACAGAAGTTTCGGGTCTATATAAACCACGATCGCTGCGCCATTACACCCAAATCCTTTTCAACTCCGCATTTAAAAATACAGCCAATTTGAACTCCTTAAAGATATACATATTATTTCCACTCCAACTTGTAGCAAAATGCCTGCTCCACCAAACCCAATACCTCCCCCTCCAAAGCCGAAACCTCGCCCAGGGCCCAAGCTGTAGTGTCACTGGAGGTTATCTATGTTGCTGGCGGAATTGAGCGAAGCAAGTGGGTCTTAGATATGGAGAAGGGACGCAGGCTTCTGGCCTTTACTGGATTGATGGGTTTCTCATATAGCAGACTACTAACGTACGGAATATAACCTAAATCTGTCTTCAGACTTCATATCATATTAGAGTCTTCCCTAATGTCTCGCCTTAGTTGGGTTTGTTATCCCCGCCAAAGTGCTGACTAGGAAATACCTCCCAGCTTGAGGAGACCTCTAACCCTCCATTGCTATAACGCCCCTGTATCGCATTTGCCCCTGGCGAAGCTTCTCCATCGCCTCATTAATGCCACCCTTAGTGAACGGAAAGGTCTCGATCACTGGTTGTATTCTATGGAGCGCCGAGAAGCTAAGCATCTCGTGTTGGACATTCGGGGCGGCAGGTAGGCTTCCCTGGATCCTGATCGCGTTCATCAGAACTTCCCCGTATGGGCATCGCAGCTCAGATGAATCCACGGTAACGGCACTTATCACACCACCCCGTCGAACCAGCGATAGGGCTTGGGACCAGTCTGGTTGCTGAGCACCAGTCAAGAGTAGGCAATCAACAGCACGAATAGAAGGGCACGTATCTCCCATGACCTGGAAGTCTGAGGCTCCCAGCTTCCGAGCTGCTTGCTCCTTACCAGATGAGTGCGAATAGACTGTGACATGGCATCCCATCTTGGCAGCGTACTGAACAGCGAGGTGGCCTAGGCCGCCGAGGCCAAGAACACCAACTCGGTGAAACCACTGGACTTGGGCGCTGCGTAGAGCGGAATACACGGCTGCCCCGGCGCACATCAAAGGAGCTGCCTCTGCAGATGGGATGCTTTCTGGAATACGGAAGAGAAAGTGCTCATGCCAGGTTGCATAAGTCGCGAACGAGCCCTGATCGAACTCGCCGAAGCCATAAAACTGCCGCTGTTCGCAGTAGAGCTCTTGTCCTTGATCGCAATACTCGCAGTTGAGACAGCTACCATAACAATAGCCCCAGCCAACTCGATCTCCGCTGTATCGAGGAACTTGTTAGCTGAAGGCCAGCATCAAGGGGTAGGTGGCGCTTACACTTTCAAGGTTACGACAGAACTGCCGATTAACTCGACTATTCCGACTCCCTCATGACCGAGAACCATGTCTTGGCACTTGTAGTGCTCGTCGGTACCACAAAGACCAGAATGAGTGATGCGAACTGTGACTTGATGTGCTTTTGGAGGACCAGATCATGGAACTGTACCTTCCTGCACTCTCCCGCTTGCGGTTCCACGATATACAGTGATTGATGACATGACTGGCAGAAATAAGAACTGTTGTTGTTGAGGTTCGTGAAAGACTTGTGTTGGTCGGGTCTATCCTACACTTGATGGCTATTTATAGGGGATGCATACCTGGTGCTGTCAGTCTTTACAAGCTAGGAAGACTTATCACAGTCAGATTTCCCCTTCGCTTCAGATTCGCCAGAGACGGCACTTGCTCTCGGACATTTACAGTGTCGGAGCTGTCAAAAGTGCATCTTTGTTCTCGATGTGACCAATAACCGTGCAGGCTTCCTTCACCATTTCTCTGTGACGTTCTCTGAGTGGAATGTTGCTTTGGAATTGACCAATCACGGAAGCTCTTCATTTCGCCTCATGAAAAACTCCAAGACGTTGCTATTAAATTGACTAATTATTTTGCAGCAGAATTGTCTATCATGATCTGGCGGCTCCATACACCCATCCCTTCGCTGGCTCCGAATTCACGCACTAAACTTACGAAGAGGTTACGTTGCTTCTGATGCAGCCAATCACCAAGTCGAAATCGCTGGGTATGGTGAACATGACGGACTGCAAAGATTCGCCTGATAAGAAAGTGGCCTTCCGTCTCAATTATTGCTTACCCTTATCGCTCACTATAAAAACCGTAGCCTCCTTCTCGACAACAAGAGTATTTCGCAGCATCGATCATACCAATACAACAACAACACGCCTACTTACCGGCATCAACATCAGCACAATGCCCACTCATGAGGAGACCAAGAATCTGGAGGTTATCCAGGAGTACTTCACTGAGTACTGGGGCAAAGGCGACCCCGAGATCGTCGACAAGCTCTGCGCTAACAACTTCGTCATCAACTACCCAATGCACGGCCCACGATATGGAAAAGAGAACGCCAAGAAGATGCTGTCCGAATTCAAGAAGGCAAGACGATCCGTACAAAACTCTCAGCTTAGTAGCTAACCTCCATATCGACAGGCATTCCCAGACATCTCGTTCCATGCCTACCAGCACCCGCTAATCGCAAGCGGGCCATACGTAGTCGGTCGTTGGATCGGAGGCGGCACTCACACTGGAGTTACTTTCCAAGATCTTGCAGTTGGCGCTTTAGAGAAGGCGAATACGGGCAAGAAGATGTACTTCTCTGGAACGACTATCTTCACTCTCAAGGATGGGCTTATTGTGGATGAAACTGGAGAGGAGGGAGCTTTGACGGCTCTTCAGCAGCTTGGTCTGGTTAAGCAGTCAAATGCTGGGAAAGAGGTCAAGTACCTGCACGAGTAAACAAGCCAGGAGGAATCCAAGTGACTTTTGTATTTACTTAGCTCCCTGAGTCTCGATTCTTATCCCATTTTGCAAAATCACAATAGAGTTGATGATATCTGACACCGGTCCAACATCTTTTCTGTTTAAAAATGATTGTAGCATGCTACAATCAAAAGGTTCCCCTGGTATTACTTGCATTCTACCAAGCCAAAGTTTCTGTTTTCTCAATGTATCTAAGAAAGGAATACTCCTACATCTCTTTTTATCCGTCACATGTAGTTCCCGATCTACCAGATATTACAATCTCTTACGGTGCTCTACCTCCCAGTGTTCACAACCCATGCATCTCATCATACTCTTCCTTCATCCGTGGAACAAGAATCGCAACCTTCGCTGCTGGCTCCCAGCTATGACCTTTCTCATCGTAGCCAACCCACTGAATCTTATACTCGACCTTTTTAGCACGTCTCCTGCTATAATCTCTCTTGCTTTTGTGGTCGAGGATCGTAAAGACGTGGAACAAATCGAATTGAGTGGCCCCTTCGCGTCCACCCATCTTCGCATCCCAGTACGCATAGACCATCTCTGGTTGGAAGCGCTGAAGCGCAGATTCGGGTTCCCATGACTCCCCGCCGTCATTCCACTCCACAGTGAACCACACGCAGTGGATACGTCGAACGAGAATATGGGAGGTGATCCGAGTGGCTTTCGGGGAAGAGTAGGCATCTCCTTTGCCGATCGATGAAAGTCTGAAGTACATCAACTGTTCTTTGGTCGCTGGTTCCTCATCCGAGCTTTCATTATCTTCCGAAATTGTGCTTATCGTTGATTCTGAATCTGAGATCATCATGCTAGGAATTCCCGCATTCATACTGTTAGCTCTTGTAGCCGCGCTAGACTTACGAGTTGTTCGGTAGAAGCTCATCTTGAAATTGTATCCGCAGGTTATTGGTGTGAATGCGGCCGGAAGAGAAACAAGTGGCATGCAGTGACGAAAGCTGCTTGATGGGTTGATAGAGACAACTAACAAGCGAAGTCTTTTATAATGTATGGCAGTTCCATTTGTACGGCAGCCGATGTTCTTGGCATCTCATGTTCATCATATGTCCAATTTCAGTGAACAATTTTTTCTTTGTTGTATGCCATAACGTCAAATGGCGCGTTCGAAAGCTTTGTCAACAGCGCCTGGGAATGAGTTCGTCCAATGAAGCTGAATGATGACCTGAAAGACTATTGAGTGCCGCCTTGAGCATTTCAATATGTTATTGTCAGGTGATGATAATTCAGTGTCATGACTTAATACCTGTTGTTGCCATTTTCTCAGCCTCCTCTTTCACCGACTATGCACGCTTTCCACTCTTTTTGCTAGACTGTTGATTCAGTCTGGAGAATGCAACCATGCAGAATATTGTTCAATCCATTTCATCATCAGCACAAACATCAATCTTAATCATTTGATCCGCAGAATTCTGACAATGTTGATCACGCTTGCTCCCATTATACTCCCTTCGCTTCACGTCGCATCTTCACGATTTGGAGGCCTATCCGTAGCGATCTGTTCTTCAGGTTATGTGTGGTGATTGTAGGCTCTCTCCACGAGTCTCAACCGCTAAGAGGAGACCTAGACTCAGCAGATGCCAGAGACTCACACTTCATCCACGATGTGATTAGGAACGATTAAGCCTCCACTTAGTCTCTCATGCGTCGATGGCAGACATCATCACAGTCTTGAAGCATGGACTATATATATAGCAGGCCTCTTTCGGCTTCTCAATTATCTCCTACATTCTCCTCGAAGACTACTACCACGATAACGTCCACCTCCAAAAAGAAACACTACCTGCAATCCACACTACAGCAATCTCGAAACCCACCACTCACGATATGCTCTGTTCCCTCTTTGAGGGAACTTAATGTAATTTTAACTGTATTTATTTATACTATATATAACTTTATTAGTAGCTATATCTAGGAGATTAAGCTTTTATATTAAAGTCTATTTACTTATCCTTAAAGCTAAATATAACTAGTTACTTAATTTTAATTTTCTTATACTTTTATATACTTAATAAGTAAGCTTTATAATTATAGCTTATTGCTTTTTATGAAGGTTTTATTAAAGGGATTTTCTTTTTAATTTTAAATTCTTTAAATTAGCTTTTTTAGCTATTTCTTTTAATCTTTAAAAAATACTTATTTCTTAAAGTATTTATTAAACTTATAAGTAAAATAATAATAATTAAAGATTATTAATTTAAGCTATATAAAATTACTCTTTTTAATATTTAGTATTTTAAAAGGGATAAAATACTTATTAAATCTCTTAAAGAAGTCTTTAATAAATATTTAAAGAAACTTATAGTTTTTAATTAATAGATTTAAAAAAAGCTAATTACTCTTATAATTTTATTATAATTAGAAGCTATTAGCTAGTAATTAAAAAGTAATTTTTTTACTTAAAAGTAATGTTTTTATAGTTTTATAGTTTTTATAGTTTTTTATAAGAATTTCTTTTACTTTTAGTAATAAAAGATTAAAATAGCTTTTTATACTTTAATAACTATTAATAAGATTACTAATTAAATTATTATAAAAGTATATTATTTTAATTTTAATTAAAAGATTTATCTTTATTAAAGCTATATATATATTACCTTTTAGAAGCTAAAGTTAAATAGGATTTTTTAATATATTAGCTTAATATATCTTGCTAAGGTATTATAAGCTTTAAGTATTAATTAATTAATAATATGCTCTATGATATACTATGAGAAGCTATGCTACTGCGGGAGAAATATGGGAAGTTTTCATGAATGGGATCCTTGCGCAGAAGGTATTCTATTTAACGGCTGGAGACATTCCACTGTCGGTATTCATAGCGGTTGTTGTTTCGTTCCAATGGAATGTCCTCGTTGCAGAAGGAGGAGAGAGGAGATGGCTCGAAGGACCCAGGAGGCTAGAGAACAAGGCAGGCTCATGTAGTGATAAGGTCCTCGGACCAGTATTTCCGGTAGCTCACATTACGGCCATTCTGTCTGAGCATATTGCTTGAATGACGTAAAGAGAGCTTAGCTGTCAAGCCCTCGCCCTACACATTCCCTCTCGACCTTAGCTTGTGAGATTCTCATCCGCCCTCTTCCAAGACCGGGTAAGCGACGGTAACTTGTTCCGATTGCTTTTTGTCATCTTCTTTGTTCCTAAACACCAGATAATTAGTAGGCAATACACAAACTCACAAGGTTCTTGATCAGGTCCATTGTTCATCTCTTCACGCAGCGAAGGGCAAGTACCCATTGTTCATAGTGCGCTGTGATAGGACAAAGACAGAAGCTTATGATACTACAAGGCGGATAATGACAAATATTCCCGAGATTGTCACTAGCCGCACTTTGCATTCCATTTGTAGACATCGGGAAGCTCTAGCGTACCTTTTCCCGCAAGGTCTCGTCAGTGATCATCAGCAAGTTCGGTAATACGGCAATGATAACAGCTCCCAACGATTCAGCGAACTGCCGTCCCTGACTCGAACGCATAATTTCACCCCATCTCGCTTTGACCCATCCCGCTTTGACAATAAGCCTTCCCAACTAAGTGGATCGCGGATCTTTAGTAGCCGCATAGCTTGGAACGGGCGACAGAAAAGGCCACCCTCTAAGGACAGTGAGTATTTTGTCTAGCATTTGAGGATCCATAACTGCCGAGACACCTTTACCCGAATTAGGAATTCATTTATCGTCGCGAATCAGTCACCAGTCCATGCTTGCGCTGATCCGTCGATCCTCCACAGTACCTACAAGAAAACACCTATCATCCCAACACCCACTTATCCAGCTTGACTGTCAGTCCCTTTCTTTCCTCTCTTTCGGGCCTCCTTTGGGCATGAATCCGGTTCCAATAAATCGGATACGAGCCCTCAAACTCTGTGGGGTCAAGCTAAGGATTTGCATCGGCAATCTCTCCAGCCAGGCTAACCTTGCCACGGTAGATAAGTGGGAGATCAACAATTAAAATGACTGCTCAAATTCCCTCGTATTCCCCTCCCCTGTCGATATCACAGCTTGTCTCTCTCTTCCCACCATGCTGCATATTAACTGAAGCATGCATCTGCTGCTGCTGCTGGTAACGTGGGCATGTCTCGTTTGCCAAGTGTTCTGTGATGATGTCTCGGACTTTTTGACAAGGATACCAGACTGCGCTGTATGTCTCTCGCTTATCTGAGCCGCAAAATGCTGATTGGTCTTAGGGGAGCTGTCTTGTCGAGCTTGTATCAACATCGACTTGTGGTATTGACGTCCAGTGTCTTTGCGCCGACCCGAAACTCAAGACGCAGGTTTTAAGCTGTGTTCAGAAAGAATGCCTCCCGCGGGACGCATTAGGTGAGTGAGGCGAATTTGGTATTAGGTAAATGCTAACGATGGCAGCGACGCTGAATGTTACCTCAGTGGCATGTGATTTCCCGGTGCGAGATAAACACGCGCAATTCGACCTTTTGGCCATTGCCTTGATTATAATCACGGCGATTGTGGTTGGTCTTCGGTTTTGGCACAAGCTGCGATACGAGAGACAACTGAGGTTGGATGATTATCTCGTCTTAGCAGTCTTTGTGAGTTCTTGTCATTGTGAAAGGGGTGCCCTGCTAATTACAGCAGCTGCTTGATTTGGGCAACACTATTGTTTGCATTCACGGCCGTAAGTCATGCTCGTGCTTGGTAGAAATGAAGCAATACTGACAGGGGATAGTTTCGGGTAATGGTCTTGGGAGAGATGCATGGCTTTTCAGCCCGGAAACGATCAACAGCTTTCTCTGCGTATGTCTGCCATCTCCATTTAAAGGTATCTCTAACAGTCATAGTACCTCTACATCGGCCAAACCATCTACGCCTCCGATGTCTTCCTGACCAAAATATGCGTCGCCCTCTTCTACCTCCGAATCTTCCCCGTCGTATCCGTCCAACGTCTTATCTGGGCTACCATCGGTGTTTCAGCCCTAGGTATGGTCATCTTTGACATCCTGGCCATTGCGCAATGTCAGCCAATTAGCTTCTATTGGACAGGATGGGATAAGCTGCATGAAGGACACTGTCTTGGAGTTCAGCCATTAGCTTGGGCCATCGCAGCGGTGAGTCTCATCCTGGACGTTTGGATGCTGGCCATTCCCATCTGGCAGCTGGTCCAATTGACAAAATGAAGTGGCAAAGGAAGCTTGCTGTAGCTATCATGTTTACGGTCGGTACTTTGTAAGTTGCTCTGTCGGATTGCTGCTTCCAACGACTGACATATCCCAGTGTCACCATCGTCAGTATTCTGCGACTGCAGTACTTGATTGAATTTGGAAACTCTCAGAACCCAACCTGTAAGTTCACCAACTCATGTCTCCACCAATCATATCTGACATACTACAGGGGACAGTTTCGAGACCTGTTACTGGTCAGTCATTGAGATCAACGTTGGGCTATGGTGTGTCTGTCTTCCTGATCTCCGAATGCTCATCCTCAAGGCATTCCCAAGACTTGGAAGCTCCATCGACTCAGGTCCTAAATATCCCCACCAAGGATCATCGGCACCTAGGCAGCAGGGAAGAACTCCGAATTCCTCGCGTCACACCGAGAGCACTATTTACAAAGGCCAGCCGATTCAGGCTCAACAGGAAGCTTCGTCGAGCACGGCTGAGCTGGTCGAGATGACAACATTTATGAATGATAGTAGAAGTGTAGTTTAGATAACAACAAGAATTACTTTTTCTATCATTTGACTACTGATTAGTAGTAGGTGTAAAGTCTTCCCAGTCTGTAAGGCATGAACTATGAGCTAGGCATGAGAACATGTCCTGACTATGATTAAACCCGGTTTCCGCTAAGCTCTGTTCATCAAACCACAAAATCTTCGTCCGTACAGAGGAATGGATGCTCATGACCAATGACGTATCGCTTTAATCCACTCCGTCATTTTCACTAGTCACTTCTGAGCTTCTGGGCCGTGGTCTCGTCGCAGTCTACTTGATACTTTCGCAAGCTACAAGTTGCATCGCCGCGGAGGATATAGCCACCAATGGCAAACAGGCAGCATAAGCGATGATTGTTATGTGTTCGACGACCGCAGTTACTCCATCAGCCGTCACTTTTTTTATGCAGTGTTGTCAGATCGATTCGCAAATCAGAAGGCTCGAACAAAAACTAGCAATAATTACGGTCGCAATTATACATTGGGTCTCAATTTCAAGGGCATTTGCACAAGTGGATACAATCTTAGATAATCGAGACGCTCACATGAGCTGTTTGCCAAAGAACTGAAGAATAAATTTGTGTGTTGCTCTAAACAGTGTTCTTTTTAACTCTGGTAACCCTGTAGATGTTCCTTTGTAAAATCTCACTTTTGTTCCAGATCTGTTCAGTTGATTCATATCCGTTTATGTCTTGAGGCTTATCAACTGTCCACCCAAGGAGAAGCCCCAGTGAGGTAAACGAGTGAACAATGAACTAAACTAACTGCCCAGGTGCCATTATAAAATGGTTCAAAGTCCACTGTCATACAGCAGTCTATCTTCGCACCAAACCACCATCACGATCACCACAGGTAAGCCCTTTCCAAAAATCAATCTCTAACTCTCTTCTACGGCCAAACTTTACATCATGGATCAACTTCTATCTGCCAAGTCCGCCTTGCAACAGGCACTGACCGAGGTCGAAGCAGCCATTGCGTCTCTCTCAACTGGAGAGAATGGAATGTCTCAAGAGTGCAGCGAATCTCTAGCTGATTCGGAGTCTTCTGATGAGCTCAGCGACGGCCAGCCCCAACCTTGGCCATCCAAGGCATCAGTTCACATTAATCAAGAAGAGGCTCCGGCCGATGAAAAGCTTGACCCAAGATATCAGCAGGATATATGGGTGCGTCCCAAACCTCTAGGTAATTCCTCCTTTTCAATCGAACTCCTCTGGTGGGCAGCCGCTGCTGGCCAATATGGCGACGAGGAAGAATTCCCAATATTCATTCTCCGACATCGCAACGCTTCTGAGTGTCCTTCAGGTGTACCATGTGACACTAGTCACTGGGAGCTTATCGCGGATGACCTGCCAGCTATGGAAAAGGGATGCATTGAGTTGCAGCTAGTATGCATGTCTACTAGGCATGTTGAGTTGCAGATGAGTAGCATGAATCACGGCTACTTCTATGACGATCGGGAATTAATCACTATCCCGCCATGCCGACTTTTCAACGAACTCTTACCGGATTTCAGTAGCGTAACAGCAGCAGGGTATGAAGTGATGGTCTTTCGACTTATCGAAAGCTGGGAGGACAAGAGACTAACTGGAACCGTTGATGGGGGTGCTTGGATGGACAACCATGGCCGTCTACTTTTTGATATGGAGAATTGATAGTGCGGTAATACTTGGGAGATGCATTCGGGTAATCGCCACACTGGGCTCTAGATACGTGAGCGCTAGGGCAGGCAACTTAGGTTATAGGTACGGCAATAAGATTATCAGACAAGCTGCCTTTATAGCTCAAGTTCAATTTCAATGCCTTGCAAGAATTAGAAGGAAATCTGGTAATGAACCGTAGAAAAGATGAGAGCTCGCGCCTTCTTCCAACCGAAAGATGAGGATAAGGCTGAAGAAACAGCCATAGCCCTGGTACTATTGCCAGAGCAACTCATAACACAAATTAAATAATTGACTTATTGATGTTCAAAGACTAAATCGTGATTCATTCAAAGTGTATATCTACAGCTAAAACCGTATACAGTCCACATCAGGGTTTAAAATTCCCATAGGTACCTAATAATAGCTTAATGCCTAGTTACCTAGGCATCTAGTTAGGTAAATAATATTATATATAGGTACCTATAGGTATTTTAAAATATTCTTATAATAGTTATAATATATATAGATATTAGAAATTACTTATAAGTATTTATAAATAATATTATACTCTTTTATATAACTCTTAAAAGTAATATAAATATAATATATTTATAGTAATTATTTATAATAATTTATATAAAAAGTATATTTATATATATAAGAAAAAAATATTAAATTAAATATATACTATTTATATAAAAAGTATTATTAATTTTTAGCTAACTATTTAATATTTATATTTTAAGAATTTATTCTTTTAATCTAGCTTTTAACTTATAATAACTGCTATAAGTTAGTATATTAAGCTTTATTTAATTTAGGTCTTTTTAAAGGTATATAAAGATAGAAGTTAATAGAATTTAAATTATAAAAAGATTAAAGTAAGCTTAATAGTATAAATAATAGAAATTAATTAATAAATAATTATAAAAGTTATAAATCTTAAGAATAAAAAGAAGATATTTATAATTAAAGAAAAATAAAAGATAATTATTAATAAGTTATTAATAAAGTATTTATATAAATAACTTTTTTCTTATATATTATTAATAAATAAAAGAAAGTTAAATATTATAATATCTTTTTAAGTAATATAAAATATATAAAGGCTTTTTATAGCTCTTTAAGCTAATTTAGAAAGTTCTTTATAAAAGAAGATAGCTTAAATAAGTCTAAGTTAAAAGACTCTTAAGATTAATTTAAGGCTATAGAATAGAAATATAATAAATACCTTTCTTTAATTAAAGAAACCTTTAAAGTATATTATTTATATTAGTATATAAAGTAATATATACTTTATGCTTTTTTAATTATAATAGTATTTAGCTATATTATAAGAAGGTTTCTAGCTATATAGCTTAATGTAAAATATTTAAGATTATAAGTAATATAAGCCTAAAATTAAAAGAGGCTTTCTTTAGATTATGTTTCTATTTATTATATTAATTAATAATAAAATATAATACTATACTAAATATATCTTCTTTAAAGAAAGATTTATATATAATTAAAGTTAATTTTTAAAAGTAGCTAGCCTATAAACTATAGTAAGTATATAATTACTATATTAAATTACTATAAATACCTTTTTAAGACTAAAAAAACTAAAAATAAAATTCTATTTCTCTATTAATAGTAATATAAATAGATTTATATAGCTAGATATATATTAAAAAGTATAAAATTAAATAAAGTTAGCTTTAACTTATTCTTTAATACTACTAATACTTAAAGATAAAAGAATAAATTAAATATTACTTTAGTAAGTATTTTATTTTAATTTTAGTAAAAATAAAAGAAAAAGAATAATAAAATAAAAGGTCTTAATAATAAATAAATCTATATACTTATATAGCTTTATTATAACTTAATAAATACTATAAAAAAGAATTTTTACTTAAAGTTAATAATTTTAGCTGCCTTTAAGTATGTTAAGATCTGATATTATATAAAGGTCTTATTATATAACTAAGAAATATATTATGTTCTAGATGACTAATTAGGGCAAAATATATACCAAAATAATGAGAAAACTCAGGGCTTTCGATTGGTGTGCTTACCTAAGCAATATGTGGAGAATTGAGCAAGTTCTACATATTAAAGTCTTTTCTATAAACTTTAAATATTTCTTACTAAGGAAATATCAGTGGGAAAGTCACGTGACCGGGGTCACGTAATGATTATATAATGAGGATTACGTATACGAGATTTTACCCCTCAGTTGGATGATTCATAACACACCACGAAAAACCCTGTTTTCCCATTTAAGCTTTATAAGCATACTAAAGCCTAGCGCCTTCCAAATTGGGTAAAAAGTATATCTTATTTTTCTCCAAATTTTGGCGGTTTTTGTGATAGTCTTCTCATCATCATTGAGGCTACCCCGCTCTGGGAATCACAATGCCCGCTCTTTTAGAGGTCTATATAAGACCCAGGTTTTCCCACTCAGGGAACTCCTTTTTAATAAGAGACTTAATCACTTTTAATCCTATGATTACATAATATATATCATTAAAATCGGAAAAAACCTAATCTATTTAACGGACTCACTTTTATCTTATATATTCTACCTTATGCCTATCTACAACACAGTTACAACCTTTTTCCCTCCTATTTCTACAGCCTCTTCTATACCTATTACAGTTATCTATCCTTCGACCTATATCGAATTCATAGGCTATTTTATTCAAGTCTTAAAAAAGTAAGAAAAGCCTTTTCTAATAAATACTAAGATAGCAGCTAATAATCTTAAGCTAAATTTATATAATAAATAAACTATTAATAGCTAAATAACTAATAGAATTAAAAAGATAAATAAAAATGTAAATATAATTAATAAGGTAATTAATCTACTGCTAATTTTTAGTAGTAATTTTATAATTTCTATTAAAGTAGTCTTTAAATTATTCTTAAATAAATAGTTTTAATATCTTAGTCTTTATAAGTATTATAGTTATTAAGTTTTATTAAATTAAAATATTATAAATTAATTTTAAAGGTTATAAAATAGTTTTATTTTATATTTAGTAAGCTTAAGTCTTTTTAAATTTTTATATAAGCTTAAGATTTTAAGTAAATTTAATAGTAAAATAATAAACTTAAAAGATAATTAATTATAATTAACTTAGTAATTACTATATATAATTACTATAAGGAATATATTATAAGAAGAAATATATATACTTAAAGAATAAATAAAAATAAATAATTAATACTAATAAGATTAAATAATTAATACTAATAAGATTAAATAATTAGTCTATAACTTACTATTTTAAAGTATTAAATTAATTATCTATTAAGTCTTTATTATTAAGGCCTTTATTTTAAGAAAGGTTATTCCCTTTATTCTTATTCTTATTATAATTATTACTCTTTAAAATTACTATCTCTTAAGATATAATTCTAATATAATCTATAATTTCTTATATAATAAGGTTTAAAATATAAGCTATATATTATATAAAATAAAAGCAGGGTAAGGGTATAGGCTATAATTTAGTCTTAATCTTATAATTTAAATTCTTAATATTAAAATATATACTATTATCTGCTATAATTACTTAAAGGCAATTTAAAAGATAATAATTCTAAAGACTATATATTATATAAAAGTTTAGTATAACCTTATCTTAATCCTTAGATATATTAATAAATTTAAATATAACTCTTTTAAGTTATTATTAAGTATTAAGAAAATAAGTAAAAATATTAAAAATAGTAAACTTATTATAAGATATTAATTATATATTTAATATAAGAGAGACTTTAGCCTTTAAAGGGAGAGTTTAAAGAATAGCCTCTTATAAAGATAAAGATTTATCTTAAATTTATTTAATAAGAGTTAAACTATTAAGTAATTAAAAGTATAATAAGATAAAGGCTATAAGCTACTAAAATATTAAATTTATTATAATATTTATAAATAAATAGCTATTAATAATAAAATAAGTAAAATAGTAAATAGATTCTATTTACTATTTAATAATACTAATCTATTAAAAGTAAATTAAAATTATTATATTTAATTACTATAAATATACTTATATTAAAATTAAAATATATTATATTAATTTCCTTAAATATCTTTATTTTAAAAGCCTTTTTCTTATAAATAGCTAAATTTAAATACCTATATATACTTAATATATTAATTCTAAATATATTAAAATATATTAAAGTAATATAGTAAAAGTAATATATAATCTATAGTCTTCTATTTAATCTTTATAGACCTTAATTAAATTAAAACTAGCTAGAAAAGTCTTTTTTCCTCTAGAAGATTTTTAAAGCCTTTAACTCTAATAATTAAAATAAATAGGGAATACTAGGTGCAGATTTAATATATAATATCTACTATTATATTATTTTCTACTAAAGAAAAAAGGCATTAATAGTAAAAGGGTTAAATAAAATATAAAAAGGCTTACTAAATATAATTAGTTTAAGGCTAGGTAAGCTTTATAAAGATATTTTAATAATAAAATATAACTTAAAATTAATTTAAAAGTAAAAAGAATTTTTTAAAAAAGATTACTATAAAAGATTATTATCTTACTTAATAACTTTAAACTAGAAGATTTATAATTATATTAATTAATTTTAACTATAATAAACTAAAGCTATATTAAGTTATAGTAAGCCTTTAGTATAATATTTAAGACTTTAGTATATTTTATTATATAAATATTAAATTATATTTAATTAGCTAAAAGAGCTATCTTTACTTAAACTTAATAAAAATCTTATTATAAATAAAAAAGATTTTTTAATTTTTTAATTTTTTTTTTTTTTATAACTTATAAAAATTTTAAAATAATATAAATATATTACTTTTAAAATAATACTTAATAATCTTAAAAGTAAAATTCTTTTTAAAGTATATATTATATTAATATTCTACTTATTATATATACTTATTTATTAACTATTTTATAAATATTATTACTTTAATTAAATTAATAGTTAAGCTTTTATACTTTAAGATTTACTTTATAATATAGTAAAAAATTATAATAGTTAAATATAAAGCTATTAAGTAAAATTAAAAATAGATTAAAAAGGTTAAAAGGAAAATATATAATATAAAATAAGTAAAAGCCTTAAGGTTATATATAGTAATAATTAAAATAAAATAGTAAGTTATTTTTAAGTACTTTTTACTATTTATATTAATATAATAAATAAAAATTCTTTAGAATATCTATTAACTTTAATATATAATTTAACTTTTTATACTATAATTACTATTTTAGTAAATTATTTAAGAAATTAAATTAAATATAAAGTCTAATTTATAATTTTAATTATTAATAATTAAAGCGCTTTAAGAAATAAGTAAAAGCTTTATTATTATATTATTTAATAGTAAATTAAATATTAATATTTTAGAAATCTTAATTAAATATAATTAAACTTAAACCTATATATAATTTATATAAAGTATATAACTTTATATTATATTAATATAAGATTAGTAAAGATAATTTATAAAAATATAAAATCTTAAAATAGCTTTTTAAAATAATAAATAATAAGTATATTAGCTAATTACTATAAATAATTAGCTTAATTAACTCCTTACTATTTTTTTTTTTTTTTTTTTTTTTTTTTTTTTTTATCCCTNTTTTTTTTTTTTTTTTTTTTTAGTTGCTGTTAGCCCTATATAAGGCTATCAAGCTTTTAACTTTTCAATTAAAGGCTTAAATAATAAGGCCCCTATAGTAGGCCAGAATTACAGAAGTTAAAATCAGAGAAGGTTTATCTGCCTCTATGGCACAATTGCTGCCTTGATCAAGCAGTATAAATACCGCCTGTAGGTCCCTTGGCAGCTGTGTCAACCTTCTTCCTTCACCCCAGCCAAAAGACTAAGACAATACCGGGCCTGGTATGCCCATCACAAAGTACATTCCCCGACCTGACTTTCCCTGTTGGTTACAGTTGCTGATATCAATCATAGCCACCAACACGATGCTATGCAAGATCCTGGAGCCCGATCAGGGCTATTGCACAACCAACCACGATCTCATCGATGCAATTGAATCGGTACTAGGTCAGGCTAAGAGGAAAGATTGCCATGAGATCCGTATGATGGCTGCAGCCATTATGAAGAACTTCTCATCAAGAAGCCTATCTAGCCTGGTTAAGATGGCTGTTTGACTGCACCCTGATTGACTTGATCAATCGTACGGACCTGGCCTGCCTAAGTCATCATATTCATCCAGTTTAGCTAGCTAGGGAGCTATTTAGATTAAAGAAGCTAGAAAGGGCTATAAGGAAAGGCTTGCCTCTTAATATAGAAGGGGCAGCTTTCCTTGCTGCATTGACAGGTTCAGCCTTGTATGAAGAGTGGCTTGAGAATGTGATTATAGAGGCTGAATATGTGTGCTGCATACCCCCGCTTGTATGCAATTGACAGACAGGCCATAGTCTAAGACCATGCATGAGAGCAAAGGGACAGCGTGTCTGCGAATAGAGTTCTGGGATGAAGGCGGGGTAATGGCGGGGTTCTGGGACTGAAGGTTTGAAGGAATTGGGTTGACTTTTGTGTAAGTTAGTCGGCGAAAGTCAAATTGACCTCTATCAATTGAATGCACGTGCCGAGGCACGTGACCAATCGACCTTGCCATCTGAGAACAGATAAAGTGAAATCAGTGAAGAAACAGTGGTTTGAACTGGGGAAACTCCTTACTATACTTTAATCTAAATAAATAAAAATCCCTAATATCTTATTCTTTATATTAATATTAATTATATATTTTTTACTTATTTCTCTCTTTTAAAGAGTTTTAAAAGTATTAAAGTAATTTAAGGTTTAATATTAATAAGCTTTAATAGCTTATAAGCTTTAATAAAGAGCTAAAATATAAAATAATTAGCACTCTTAAAATGCTATAATACTTCTTTACCTAGGCCTAAATGCTATAAGGTAATATTATCTTAAAGGGATAAAAGCTTAAAAAGGTAATTCTATATAGTAAATATATATCTTTACTAATAATAGAATTATTAGATCTTTTTAAGTATAAAGAGTTTACTAGTTTAATAGGGATATTAATAAGCTTTTTATTATACTTACTATTCTTAATAATAAAAAACTTAAAATCTATTAAAGTTACTATAATAAATTAGTATAGTATAAAATCTTATAATAATATTATTTTACTATTACTTTTATACTAAAGGGAACTTAAAGGGAAGAATATCTTTATATACTTAACTTAAATCTAAAAGCTTACTAAAAGGCTTTTATATAAAAGCTTAATTATCTATAGATAATTTAAAGAATAGATTAAAGGGCTTAAGTGCCTTTAAATTCTTTAGTTTTATAATATACTAAATATATAACTTAAATTAAAAAAAGATATTTAAATTATAAAATAGAAGTATAGATTATTTATAGCTAATTATAAGTAAATAATTACTATAAATAATTATTATAAATACTTACTTAAAGAATTTAAATTTAATTTAAATAGTATTAATCTTATACTTAATATTTTAAAAGTAATTTATAATTTTATTATATTTAACTTATAAGAAATATAATATAGTAATTATTAGCTATTTAATATAAGTTATATAAATTTTAAAATTAGCTTAAATAATTAACTTAAATTAATTTAAAAATATTATATTTTTATATTAAAATCTTTTACTATTTAATCTATTTATTAGTTCTTAATAAGATTATAGCTTAACTTTTATTTTAATTAATTATTTTATTAATAGAAGTAAGCTAGTAATTATTTTCCTTAATAAGATTATTAATATCTTCCTAGAGAGAATTATTTTTATCTTATAGGATTTTACTAGCCTTAAAAGTTAATACTATAAATGCTTTATCTTTAAAAAGATTATAATATTTACTCTTTTTAATACTACTTTAAATTAGCCTTTAAATATTAGTAAATAAAATATACTTATTAATTTATATTATAGTTATTAAAAGCAGTATCTTTAAGTATCTTTTTAATTACCTTATTAATATTAAGATAGTTTATATATTAGTAAAGTTTAGTCCTTAAATAACTTTACTGCTAATTAAAGTTCTTCTTTATAGTCTTATATTTATAGCATTTTATAAGAAATATATCTATTTTAATATAAGCTTTCTTTATATAAGGCTTTATTAATAAATCCTCCTTAGGCTTTTATTTATATAATAGCCTACTAAGTAAATACCCTAAAAGAATTAGTTTAAATAATTACTATAAGTATAAATAAGCTTTTTATTTTAGCTTTTATTACTTATTTTTTCTACTTTAAGAAAAATTAGAAAATAGTAGCTCTTACTATAATATATAAGAAAAATAGAGGCTAGAATATAAAAATTAATATCCCTATAGCTAAAGGTAATTATATTTTAAAAGTTAAAAAATTAAGGGTTTAAGGAAAATAAGTTTAAAAGGAGATTAAGATTTCTAGTATTATAATAGAAGTAAAAAAATAAATTTTAAATTTAAAGTATTAATCTTAAATAGGTAATAATTAGTAGAATATTCTCTTTTAATTAGCTTAAAATTTATAATAAATTACTATATTAAGATCTATTACTTAAAAGACTAAATTTTAATATTAACTTAACTTTAACCTTTTAAACCCTTTAAATTTTAAAATTTATAAGTTTTAAGTAAAATTTAGTATTTCTTTTTATTCTAGCTTTTTTAATTAATTCTTTTATAATAATTAATTAAAATAATTACTTCTATTAAGCTTATACTTTAAATTTTAATACTATATAACCTTTTAAATTTTATAATTTATAATTTTTCTTTTCTTTATTTTAAGAGTTTCTATTTTTAATCTCTTTTTTTTATAATAATCTATTAAAATAATTACTTTTAATTTCTTAATTACTTAAAATAACTAATAGTTAAAGCTTTTCTTTATAAGTAGCTTAAAAGACTACTATTAATAAATAGCTTTAAAAGTCTATTACTAGTAAATAACCTTAAAAGTCTATTATTAATAAAGTGCTTTAAAGAAGTATATATAAAGCCTAAATATTAAAAAGGAAATTTTACCTTAAGGGTTTTATTATTACTTTTAGTAAGTAATTTATTTATATTATAATTCTTTTCTTTAATACTATTATAAATTGCTAGATAAAGGATTATAAAACTTAAATTCTTAAGAGTAATAAGCTTACTATTATATATACCCCTTTTATCTACTTTATCTATAAAATTATATTTAATATAACTAGAAACTATACTATAGCTTTTACTTATATTATTTTTAATACTATTAGTACTTTTAAAGAAGTAATTAAAGCTTTTATATACTAGCTTTTTAAAGGTAAATTATTTATAGTAATCTTATATAATAATTAATTATATTAATTAATTTTAATTTTAAATATTACTTTTCTATTTACTTATTAAAAAGTCAAAATGTCTCTACAGCAATACGCAAGGTATAGCCAATAGGGTCTCATATAATAAGATAATACAATATAATGCTTATTTTTAGCATATTATAATATAAGGCGTTATACACTATACTAAAAAAAACATAATAACTTTAAAATTAAGTCTTAAGGTTATACAGCGCTACTGCCTTTAACCTTATAATCTAACTAAATAAGTAGCCTCAATCTATAAGCATAAAAAAGATATTTCCTCTAGCCTTAGTAGGCTAAATGCCTTCTTTATTATTACCTAGTTAAAGTAATTACTACTAAAGCTCTAACCTAAATAGACTATCTTAAAATAGGCTAAGAACCCTAAAATCTATTATAAGATATACTACTATATAATTAATATTAATAATAGCTAACCTAGCTATAATTACCTAGTTAAGGCAGTTAATAACTATATAATTAATCTTCTAATAAAGGTCTATATACTTAAGTTTAAGTATATTCTAATACTTTAATCCTTCTTATAGTATTATAAAATTATAAAAGAATACTTACTATATATTAATAAATTATAAATAATATAGTAAATTAATCTAATAATCTTTAGCTGCTAAGTATAGCTACTTTAGAAAACAGTTAATATAATTAAGGTTAACTATATTATAAGCTAGATAGAAGCCCTAGAAGACCTAGTAAGCTGCCTAAAGCATAGCTAACGCCTATTAAAGGCATAGCAGGCCTTTATTACTAGCATTACATTAAGGGGCAGTAATAATCTATACTAGTTATAGTTCTTTAAGTTAAAATGCATAGTTATAGTAATTAAATAGGAGATATAAATATTATATTATAGGAATTAAGGGCTATTATAGTATAAAGAAGGGGAAGTAAGGGGGAAACAGGCAAATTAGGAAATAAAGGTTTTAGTGTTAAGGGAAAAACTGTAAATGTTAGCAGACTGAAGCTAGCTTAGCGGGTTAGTAATAGATTAGATCAGGTTGTAAGGTAAGGCAGTGTAGTATAAGGAATATAAATTGAGGGTAAACACAGCTAATTAACACTTAGGTAAGTAATATAATGTATATAAAATTAAAAGAAATTAAAAGAAATTTAAGTTTATAAAAGAGATAAATATATTAAAGCTTAAATATATATTACTAAAAATACTAAAATATAGAAATAGTAATAAGATAGATAGAAAAAATCTAAAATATAAGTTAATCTAGAAGATCTAGTAGCTAGATTTAAAAAAGCTCTTAATAAGGTAAATAAAGATAAAGCTATATTTAATTAAAAGATATAAGATAGAGGCAAGAATAAGATTAATTAAGAGATATAAGATAGAGATAAAGATAAAATTAATTAAAAGATACAGGATAGAGATAAGAATAAGATTAATTAAGAGATATAAGATAGAGATAAAGATAAGTTTAATTAAAAGATATAAAATAAAAATAAAAATAAGCCTAATTAAAAGCTATAAAATAGTAATAAAGATATATATAAGAGTATACTAGAAGACTAGATTTAAGGTAATAATTAAACTGCTATAGTTTTATATTTTTTTTAAGAGATTTATTAAGATATTAAAAGTAAAGGCTTATAAGATATTAATTTACTATTAATTTAAAGTAATTATTATATCTAATTATTATAAATTAAAGATATATATTATAAGTAATTTAAATTTTTATCTAAATATTAATTTATAATTAATCTTTACTTATAAGTACTTATATCTATATAATTATCTTATCTAGATACCTGCCTATAGGTAGGCATCTAAAATAGGTATCTCTAGGTATATACCCCTATTAAATAGGTACCTATAGATACCTATGGGCTGGGTATTTTAAACCCTAGTCCACATCAATGCTTACTGAATAGCAGCGCGACAAGCAGCCAACTGAGTCTCACACTGTCCAACGCCTCCATCAAGCTGACCAGAGTTGGCAGCATCCGCACAAGCATTGTGCTGAATATCACAAGATCGACCAAGAGCAACACTCTCACCATTGAAGGTGTTTCCGTTGACAGAGAAAGGCTTCTCGGCGTTTGAGGAGATAACGGGGGGAGGTGCTCCGCCAAGTGTACCAGTGAAGGTCTGGACGTTGACACCTTGAGCATTGTTGGCGGCGCCGGTGGCATTGGCACTAGCGGCAGAAGTGCGGCTGGGGAGGGGAGTCAGGGTTGCGCTGGCGGCGGTCTTGGACTTGGCTTTGCATCCCTTTCCAGCACCAGTACCGGCACCAGCACCAGCACCAGCCGTGTTTTCGGCAGCTTTGCCAGTATTGGTAGCAGCCGGTGCTTCAGCTGTAGCAGTGGCTTTGGCAGCATCGGTAGCAGATGCGGCACCGGTAGCCGATGCAGCGCCGCCGCCGGCTCCGTTGACGATGGTAGCAAGATCAGCGACCTCAGTGCCAGAAGCAACAGAGAAAGAGGCCAGGTCAACAAGGTCAGTCTCAAAGATACCGCCTGTTCCGGTGAAGGTAGGAGTGATATCGGCAACGGCAGAAGAGATTTCATCCTCTGTCGCGTCCAGAACAAGGAGGCCCTGGGAGAAGATGCAGCCCAGGTCGGGTTCTTCCTCGTCACAGGAGTTGCCCTTTCCGGTGGTATCGCTGGTCTAAAGATTGTCAGCAAATTCACCATACAGTTTTTGACATGTACTTACGTCTCCAGGTGCGAAAGTACCACTCAGCAGAGCCAAGTTGGGGTCAGCACCAATTCCAGCCAGCTGCTTCGCCAGCTCAAGAGTAACAGCCTTGTTGATAGCACCGGCGCCAGGTGAAGCAGCATCCTGATGCTGTGTAAGAGCACCAATCTCAGGGTTGACAGCTGCTTCATCGCATAGCTTGCTGGCAACACCAACACCAGCAGTGTTACGCTCAATAGCCTGGAAGAGCAGTGCACCAGCCATACCACGAAGATCGCCAATCTCTTTGGCGTTGGTAAAAGCTTGATCAGCAGTTTCCTGCTTCAGACAAGCGAGGTTGGTGACGCTTCCAGCACCCTCCTTTGCAGCAGCGTCACCCAAGAGACCAAAGACAGGGTCCTGAATCTCCTTGGGGTTGTTGAGTCTGAGCATCTCACCAGTGATGGTCAAGACAATGTCGTGGGAGTGTTCCTGGGGAACCTGTCGCTTCTTGATAGATCGAGAGACATGGCGACCAGGCGCAGGGCCGCGGAAGACAGGCGTTGCAGTGGCCAAACCGGCCGAAAGAGTGATAATCGCGGCAGAGAACTTCATCGTGATAGAGAGAGTAATAGGCAATTAGAAATAGCAAATATGGTAATGAATGACTGTTCCTGCAGCCTGGTAAATGAATGATAAGTGAAAAGAAGACAAAAAGGCTCACAGAGCTTGGAAACAATAAACAGAGATGAGATTGGATGAAAGCTGGATGAACAAGCACAGACAAGAGGGTATCATCGCGCCCTTTATACCTTACTTTACAATCGTTTTAATGGTATTCTCAAAAAGTCAATCTCGCCGTTTTTCCAAACAGATCCTACTACGAAAATGTTCATGCCATTCACCCCTTGGGCGCTTTTAGAAACAGGAAGCAGCTTGATCCGAGAGTCCAAGCCAGATTTGACAGACGAGACAGTCTAGCGGGCCGTATAACCGATGCGGTTTTGGCTGGTAGTAATAGTTCGTGGTGATATTGCTGGTGTATAAGCGAATGGGATGTGAAACGGGGACTGTCAAGATCTGAGACGTGAGGTCAAACGATTGAGTTTGGCAATGTATGGCAGGGATGCAGAGGTTTGAGGTGCGTTACAGATGCGTCTTCGCGTTAGAACCAGCCTGATGGGTCTGGGCGAAAAGTGGAAACGCTTTCATCTCCAATTGAGTCTAGAAACGCTATGGAAACGCGTTTTATTTCAAGACATTCGGGTCATCGCGCGTATGGAGTTGACGTGAAGTGATCCGTAGCAGGAAGAAATGCCCCACTTGTCCAACTCTTATTGATTCGGGTAGCAAAAGATAAGATAAGATAATTGGCTTTTGTCCTTATCTTATTTTATCAGGCACTACAACTGTTTGTATAAATCGCAACTTATTGGCTAATTGTTTATTTTTTTCGCTGTGTTATTCAGGAAAGCAATACAGTATTTATTATAGGAGGATAAAATAAAATATATTAGAATGAAACTGAGAGCTATACATTTTATCCTGTGATTCGTTTTTCTTATGGCTTAATTCTTAACTTTTAACTGACACCCTCCAGGGTAGTAGTTAGACTCCAACACGAATAAAACTAACAACCGTATAACTCAATGATCCTTCAAAGCTCAGTTGACCTCACTTACAATAGCGGCATATATAGTCACTTCTGTTCCTAACTCGTTCCTAAAGTGAACTAATGTAAAGAACGTCTGCCACTTGTATCGCATCCCCTACTGGTTTGCAAGATAATATTCTACAATGAGGAGCATTTTGGGCGCTAGATCAGATGCGCAAATGCCAAATCTTCAACGATTGCAACCCTACTTGTGTGTCGTGAAGAAGCCAGAGGAAGACTGTCCTCTGCCGTGGGTACAAGCCTCCTCGTAAATGGTTGAATCAGACTGCTCGTTAATCTTAAGCGAGATTGACGATTGGTTAAAGTTCGAACGAGTTATGGGTCAGTGAAATCCTGGTGAGAGAAGAGAGAAGAGAAAAGGGGGAACATGGTGTTTTGAGATTGGAGGGGCTTCTATCTTTACAGATAGCTCTTTCTTATTTTATAAAAAACTTAGAATATGTGAGTCCTGAATTAGATCTTCGGTAACTCTCCTCTTCTACGGAGTACTGACTTGGATTTTCCATGTAGCGTCCTGTTCATCTCGATGTTCGGTCTCTATCAAATCAGATCATATTTATCCCTGCCACCCCGGCACTTCCACAAGAACCGGCAATGATCCGCAAAAAATGCAACATCAATCAGCCGAGACACGTTCATGTCTACCCCGCAAGCTGTCAAAATTCGCGCTTTGTCAAGAACCAACTAGTTTCGTGCGCAACCTCAACGCCAAGTCATACACCATGAGCGACAAGGCCTCGTCCCCAAAGAAGTCACCAAAGTCTCCTTCGTCAGGAGCTAGTGAAGTTGTGCTGCACGATGCTGGGCACTGGGCAGCCCTGGCACAGGCATGTTTGAAAAGAGTCAAAAGGGGCTGGGACTGACGCGTTTTGTAGGATGAGCAAGATGACGATGCCGACTCTTCGCTGGGTGTCGATACAGAGTCATCGACGGCTTCGATGACATCGAGTATTCTGAACTATAGAACTATTAAAGGACGAACTTATCATTCTGAGAGAGGAAATGCGGAATACTGGTGAGTTATGTATGGCTGTTTATTGCATAAAACTAACGCGTGACGTGCGGGGCCTCAAACGATGCTCAGCAGAATGAGGCGATGGATATTATGTAAGAGCTACCAGACTGGTTCAGAATGACACTGACGCGTTTCAGCCATCATTTTCTGGTTCTCACTTTAGATGGAAAACTTCACTTGGCACCGCTAAAGGATGATATCAAGGTAAGCTTCTGATCCATTCGAAAGACAACAGATCTAACCTTGTCAAGACTGTGCTGGATGTTGGCACTGGAACAGGTATGAAATCGCGGCTTTTACACCAAAGACATACTCATATGGTTGGTGAACAGGAATCTGGGCAATGTACGTGAACTGCTTGGACGTGGTGATGTCTTTGACTGACTGTCTAGTGACTTTGCCGATGAGCATCCCCAAGCCGAAGTGATCGGCACTGACATATCTCCCATCCAACCAAGCTGGGTTCCCCCGAATGTCAAGTTGTAAGTTCTTCAGCCTCAGCGTCCCACTGACAACTTGATTGAGCCATCAGCTGACAAAAGCAGTGAGATCGAAGACTGCACTCAACCATGGACCTTCTCCCCCGACTCATTTGACTTTATCTACATGCGCTACCTTTACGGTTCTATCAGTGATTGGTCGGCTTTATTCCAAGAGGCTTTTAGATCGTGTAAGCCAGGTGGTTGGGTGGAGAGTTTCGAAGCGTCAGCTATGCTTGAGAGTGATGATGATACTGTCAAGGAGGGTAGCGCGATGAGTGAATGGGGCAAGTTCTTTATTGAAGGCGGAAAAAGACTTGGTAGAACTTTCACCATCCTTGATGATGACTTGCAGAAGAAGGGAATGGAAGACGCAGGGTTTACGGATATTCAGACCCGGAATTTCAAGGCAAGTAATCTCAGAAACCTCAAATGCAGTAGGCCCCTGGATTATGGCTAACTGGATCTATAGCTTCCCATCGGTAGTTGGCCCAAAGATCCCAAGATGAAGGATATCGGAAACTTTGCATTTGCTGCCATGGATCAAGATCTGGAGGGCTTTGTCTTGTACATGGCGAGCGTCGTGTTGGGATGGTCGCAGGATGAAGTCACGGTTTATTGCTCGCAGCTTCGAAGGGAGTTGAGGTCGGGCAAGTATCATCCTTACTGTCGATTGAGGCTTGTGTATGGGAGGAAGCCGGAGTAAGAGCACTTGTGCGTGTACCACATTGGGTTGGGAGCGATGGTTGTTAGTTTCGAAGTGGGCTTTTTTGGATATCTGAACTCTGAACACGGTGACGGGATAAGGCGTGGATTAATTTCAGTTCATATTAAAAGTCATATATTCCTCGTCGCAGCAGTGGTAAACGCATTTACAGCTTCATCTCAGTCGCCGACTTACCATGGTGAATTGATGGCCTTCAACGTGGCCTCATTCAATCAGATCAAGTTACGATGAGAACAAACCAATCAATATGAGGTAGCGACACCACCAACATTAGGCGCGTTTCAGCACTGGACATGCTGAAAACGTAACATTACTTGAATGCGACTGATCTCGCAGCACATTGTTTGCATTTCTCACTAGAGCGATCTGAAAGTAATATCGTGATGTATGTGTCTATGTAAGTATATGCGCTCTGGTCTTGCATCCGTCTAGGTTCTCTGTGCCGGAATAAGCTCTCAGCCACAAGTCTCAACTGCAAATAACACTTCTGTCTTGCATCCGTCACCTGACCGACCTATCAGTCCGCTGGAGTTATTTACTCCCTCCACGAGATCTCTAATATACTTCTTGAGCAGCATGTTCTATACTTACTATTAGCTATTTACTACTACTTAGTCTAGCAATCTGGTTCTATTTTCTGGTTCTCTCTTAAGCGTGTCCTTCAGCTCAAAATGCACAACCATGCGGTCTCTGTTCTGCCTCCTCAATTTTATTCGGCTGTTGCTACTGCGATGGCAGGTAATACGATTAAGGGCTCAGCCCCCACGGGCTATATCGGCATCGCTTGAGAGTGGCATCGACATACCTCGCGCATTCGACATACCCCATGACGACTGAAATCTCTAATTGATCCAGCTTTATCACGACGTCTGCGTGGCTTCGACGGCGCCGTCAAACGATTCGGTCGACACCGCTAGCTGAAACGACTGCATGTTGAAATGACCAATACTGACACAAACTATGAGCGCAATACTGTTTCCCGATGTGATAAACGAATCCTCGTATCCCTGTCTGAGACCAGCTGTCAAAGTTCACGTGGGAGAACTAGAAGTGACTCCTCGACAAGGCCGACAGCGCGCATTCCGCCGCTGCCACTGCCCTCGGTTAACTCTTAGGTAAGCAGGAAGCATTTTGGAAGCGCGAGAGGCCAGAGACTAAACTGCCAACGGTCATCGTAATGAAGTAGACACGTTTGTTTAAGCCTTTGATTGAAAAGTTAGAAGCTTGATAGCCTCGTACAGGGCTGACGGCAACAAAAAAAAAAAAAAAGTAGACACGCATCACCTCCAGACTACGGAAGACTATAGGGCTTAGTGGCTCAAAAGTCAGAAGTGAGAGATTTTCCTTACTAGACTTACCCTATGTATGCATTATAAGCTAAAAAATATATATAGATAACCTTTTATTATTCTACTAAATTTATTTATATAGTATAGTATTACTAAGTATAAAGTTAATGCCCTTTACTTATAGTATATTTAAGTATATTTAGGTAATTATAAGGCTTTATTCTAATTTATATAGACTTATTATTCTATTATATATATTATCTTTCTTTATAAAGTATATTAAATATTACTTAAAAAGTAATAAATGCTATAGTAATATTTATATAAGGCTAAATAATATTATAAATGCTATTTTTTACTTATTTTATAGCTAGTTACTTACTATTAGTAAGGTTATTAATCTTACTAATAGCCTATAAGTTACTCTAGTAGTTTTTATATAAAGCACTTTAATAATAATACTAATTAAATAATCTTAATTAATTCCTTTAATATATAATAATGCCTATAATATAGCTATTAAAAGCTAGTAAAGAAGCATTATATTAATAGCCTATAGTAGCCTAATTATAATTAAAATGTATGCTAAGTTTTATATTATATCTAGAGTTAAAAATATAATTACTAGTATAGCTATTATAAAATATAATAGGCCTTTTACTAGGTCTTTTAGCTATAAGAGTAAGATTAAGGTTATACTAATTGCTTTATATCTATTATATACTACTATAGTTACATTTCTTATATTAAGCTTCTAGGTATTACTAGCTATAATAAAGTAAAAGCTTATTTTTAAGTTTAATACTATTATAAGCTTATATAAGCCTAAATACTTTAATAATATTATATATAATATAGTATAATTAAAAGACTTCTTTAATAAGATAAATATTTTACTTCTTTTAAGAGCTAAAATTCCTATTAACCTTTTATTCTTCTATTTTAATAAACAGAATAATTTAAAAGAGGATACTACTATTTACCCTCCTAAGAGATATATTAAATAAGTAGAATTAATAGAAGTAAAAGGAAGCACTTCTAAATGTATAACTAAGCTAAAGTAGAAGAAGGGAATAAAGAAGAAAAAGGGAATAAAGAAGGAGATAATATAGCCTACTAAGAAGGAAAAGGGTATAAAAGATAAAATTAAAGTTAAAATACCTTAAGAGTTAGTTATAAAAAAGAAGAAAAATAAAAGTAATATAAAGAGCTTTATTTTAGCTGCATTTAAGGCATTTCTAAATAGTATAGAAGAAATAAATTATATAGAAGAAGTAGAGGAAAAAGCTATAAAAACTAATACTTACTTTAAGTAAAATATAGCATTATTATAAAGGTTTAAGTAGTAATATATATATAAAATGCTTTCTTTTATATTATATAAGGCTATATAAAGTTAATCTTATTAGTATTAACTGCTTCTTAGTTTAGGGTTATAATATTAATATTATAAGTAGCTAAATAATCCTATATATAATTAATCTCTTCTATAAGTATTAAAAGGAGTCTAATAGCTAGTTAATGCCTATTAAGTATATACTCTTTTAATTAGCTCTGTAGAAATAGGTATATAGAGTATTTTAGGCTATTAGGGCTTTTAGTAGGAAAGACTTCTCTCTTAAGAATCTTATTATATACTTTAATTATATCTTTAAGTAGATATATATTAATATTAATTTAATTATTATTATAAAGCTCTATAATTATCTGTAGTTAATTAGAAGGGATAGGGAAAGTAAAGTCTTTTACTTTTTAGGCCTTTAGTTAATAGTATAAGACTTAAGGCTAACTAGAAATAATATATAGCCTAGTAGGTTATTTATATATATAGTGTAAATTCTAAAGCATTATAAACTTAAAGAGCTTTATATATATTATTAGCATATAAAGATATAAAATTATAACTTAATCTAAAATAGAATCTAGTAAAAAGTTACCTTTAGTAGTAATTCTAGTAAAAAATACCTATTTATAGTTAGTATATATAAGTATATAAAGCTATATAAAGCTATATATATACTAGTAACCTACCTAACTATTATTTAATTAATGCTATTAGCTCTTAATCCTTTTATTTTATATACTTTTACTATATATCTAGTAATTATTAAATTAGATAAATTAGTCTATATTACCTCCTATAGTGTTGTATAATTGTAAAAGGTAATAATATATACTAGCTATAAGGAGGGTTTTATTACTACAATTAAATTAGATTATAAGAAGTATATAACCTTAGCTTTTAATAATATAAAGATATTACTTAAGTATACTATATAATATATTAGCTAATATACTTATATAAAGCTATATAATATACTATAAGTAAGCATTAATAGAAGCATATATATCTATACCTTAGGCCTTTAGCTTATTATAAGCATTAATTAACTATATAAAGTTAAGGCTTAAGGCTATCTATCCTATTTAGTAATATTGCATTATATTTTATTAATTAGAGATATTTATAGGTAAAAAGCTTTAAAAGGCTTTATATATAGTATCTCTACTAAGAGATAGTTCTTGCTAGTAGATATAGGTATAGAGATAGATTTAACTAAATGTTTAAAGCTTAATGCTTAATAAGGCATTATTTTTAAAGAATTTATATAATTTAGCTAACTGTACTGCTTTTTACTTAGAAGTAGAATATTAATATATATTAAAGTCTTATTATATCCTCTTTAAGCCTATAAGTATAACTATAAAGCCCTTTTTTTGTAGTTAGTATAGAATATTCTTATCTTTAAGAATATTATAAAAAAAGAGCTCTTTAATATAGCTTTATAGAGCTTTAATATCTTCTATATAGGCTTATTTAGTAATTAATATTAATTAATCTTCTTATTACATTTTAAAGTATTAATTTAATGTTATATAAGATATAAATATATTAAACTCTACTAATATGCACTTTATAAGCTTATTTATAGTATATTACTTAATATCCCTCTATTATTTAATTTAGAAGCAAAATAGCATTAAGTCTTTTAGGGGGTAACTAAATATACTTATTATAGAGGCTTATAGTATCTTATATAAAAAAGAAAGAATACTAAGTAAAAAAGCTTATATAGTATTTTAAGACTATATATACTAGTAGAAAGTTATATAACTTTAATAACCTTACTAATTATAGCATTTTATTAAAAGATAAAATAAAGCAATTAAAAAACTTTTTACCTTAAACTATATATACTATACTGCTCTATAGTGCCTAGTATACTAATAAAAACCTTTTCTCTAGGTATATTATAGTATTCTATAGTACTTAATATACTACTATAAACTCTATTATATACTTAAAATGCTTATTATAGTATTATTAATTATTAAATTATATCTTTAAAAATAATAAAGATAAAGATTAAGCTACTATAGCTATATTAATATTAGTATTATTTTAAAGTAGCTTATAAGGTATATAATTACCTTAATTCTTGCTTTTCTTAGCCTTCTTCTTCTTACTTTTTATAGAGTTAATAGCTCTTTTAAAGAATTTAAAAAGTAACTAGTAGATAGTATAATTAAGTAAATTAAGAAGCTTTATAGTAGCCTTTACAGTACTATCTAGCTTTAATTTACTATTATTATTACTACTATTATATTTATACTTAGAAGCTATTTAAAAGTTAATATAAAAGTAAATAAGTCTATATATAGTACTATATATAAGAAAGAGAATACTAAGGCCTTAAATAGTTTTAATTATAGTTAGTATACCTAGTAAGCTTAAAAAGGTAAATATAACATTTAATAAGAGCTTTATTCTCCTTCTTATACTTATTATAAACTTTTAATTTAAATTGTAAGATACTATAGAGATAGTAGAGTATAGCATTAGCATTCTAAGAAAAGAATATTATAGTATAGAGGTTTATAGTTCCCTTTTTAAACTCTTATAGCTTAAGTTTATAAGGCTTAGTAGGTTTTTAAATAAGTTAGTATAATATAGTATAAAGCTTTATATAGTATATAACTTATACCTTAAATATTAAAGTAAATAGCCTTAATACCCTTATAATTATACTTCTTTAAAGTATAATAAAAGACTTAAATAGTTAAATTAAGCTATATAGTAGGTTATTTAATAGTCTAGTTAAAATTACTAGTACCTTTACTATAGATTTCCTTAAAAAGATACTTAAAGCAGTTACTTAAATCCTTTTATAAAAGCTTCTTTTAAATTAAATAGTCTTTATTTTAGTTATATGCTATAATATAGCTAATATAGTTAACTTTATTACTATTAAAGTTATTTTTACTACTAGAGTTAAAGTTATCTTTCTTAAAGTCCTTCTTAGTAGCTTCTTTAGCTTCCTTTTTTGCCTTTTTAGCTTCTTTAGCTACTAATTTAGCCTTTTTAGCTTCTTTAGCCTTCTTTCTTGCTATTTTAGCCCTCTTCTTAGCTACATTATCCTTCTTCTTTTAGGCCTTCTTTATAGCTATAGCTTCCTTTTTAGCTTTATGTAGGTCCTTAGCCTCTTTAGCTAATTATATCTCCTTTTTAAGCTTTATCTTATACTTCTTTAGCTTTAGCTTTAGCTTAAGTAGTATAATACTTAAATTAAATTATATATATATTTATATAAATAAAATTAGTTTAAAAGAAAGTATTAATATTATAAGAAAAATATTAGCAGTTAGCTATAAATTAAGTATATTAAATGTATATATAATAAGATAAAAGGTATATAAAAATAAAGCTCTTAATTATATAAAAATAATAGAAGCTATATAG